>JAQFXP010000426.1:0-30588 GCA_034693685.1 Belba bartosi | reverse complement strand
TGCATTTCTTCACATTTTCTATTTATTTTTTAGTTTTTTCAATTGATTTAACTTTAGGTAAGTTAGTGTTATTAATTAAGATTTAATAAAATGTAAAATAAATGAAATATTTGACTAAAAACAATAAAAGCTTAAAATTATGCCAAAATAAAATTGTTACCAAATCATCATTTATGTTCATTCGGAAAAATTTCTTATATAAAATTAGTCCTTAAAACATAAACTATCTTTTGTGTCAAACGCCAACTCAATCTGCGAGTACACACTTACATA
The DNA here is from genome assembly GCA_034693685.1 of Belba bartosi. NCBI lineage: Eukaryota > Metazoa > Arthropoda > Arachnida > Sarcoptiformes > Damaeidae > Belba > Belba bartosi. The sequence goes on along the minus strand of JAQFXP010000426.1, from coordinate 30,315 downwards.
CTAATCGGAGTAAGCATATTCAAAACATTAAAATATTATAAACAATTAACATGAAATAATTTATTTAAATAATTTTTATTTGATTGTTTTTTAAATAGATTTTATATTTACCCGGAAGTGATTTCTTTACTAAACGGGTAGTACTTATCGATTGCATAACTCGTAAACGATTGCAAATATTTATTCGAAGCTATTATTATATTTGGATAAATCGGTTGATATAATTTAATATCCCTTCTTGTTTGTATTGTATCAGAAATGTAAACTATTTTTCCATTAGAAAATTCTCTTAAAAATTTCTTATTTGAAATGTATTTATGTTTAATAATTCGGTTTTTTAATTTTTGATAATAATATTGATTCCATTCAAATGGTTTATTCATTGCTTCCAATCCGTCGATTAATATCTTATTATTAGCAATAATATCGTCCAATGAATCAATAAATGGAATATATTTTTGTGTCGAATATATTCCCAATAATAAACTTATAAAACATTTCGTGAAAATACTTGCGCTTAGAATCCATATAATTAGTTGTAATTTATTAATTAATACTAAATTATTAGTTATATATAAATTAAGATATTTTCCGTAAATGCTAAATGACTGCGTTGTTAACATTCTCATTAAATTAAAAAATATTTTACTAAAATTAATATTTTGACCAGTCAGAAAATTAGTCAATATAATATTTATTATTATAAATAATAAAAGTAACAACCAAATCTTAATTTAAAGAAATAAAAATAACTTCAAACATAATTTTATTACATTTATTCTTACTTGATAATCAAAAATTTTTATAAATGCAAAATATGAATAATCGTTTAAAATGACTTTTATAGTCATGATTTCGATCGAAAATATTTGTTTTACTGGTATTTGAATTGCAGTAAATATACGATTAGTATTAATAGTAATTTCATTTAAATCTAATACATTTCTCTAAATAAATTTTTTTTTATAAATACTAATATAATAAAATAAAACAAAAATGTAAACTAATAAATAAATATTATTTCTTTATAATAATATATTATACTTTCTGTATTTTATTAGTAGTTTTAAAGTTAATTTTAATATTAAATTTAAAGCGACACATTAGATCTTGAAACAATTGATAAAAGAACGAGTTATAACTCTATTAATTAATTTAAAAATTTTTATTAAAATTGGCAATATAATAACAATATTAAATGTTACATAAAGTTGTCTAGTAATTGTTATTTTCAATGTATTTGCATTTGTTGTTTGATTCTTTTATTTAAATGAATACAATTGTGAATTTGATTATATCTTAAATTTATTTTTGATTTAAAACGTTCCAGACAATGAAATGCAAACACATATAATGTTACATGAATGTTTAATAGTTTGACATTGTTTATTTTTATTTAGATGTATATTTACAAATTATTAATATTTATATTTTAATCTTGGCAATTGAAATTCTAATTAAATATTTTTATTACAAACTATATTGCTTATATATTTTATATTGTTTTAAATATAGATTGTATTATTGATAAAATATCCTGAAAATATTTTATTTCTATTTAATAATTTTGATATAATTTTAATTATTATAAGACAATCAACAAAACAATTATTTATTGAATAACAAATTTTTATTTAATAATTATTAAAATAAATTTTGATTTTTAATAAAATATTTAAATAAAAACAGAATTATTCTAAAATAAATTTTTTACTTAAAATAAATGCAAAATATGAATAATTTTTTAAAATGACTTTTATAGTCATTATTTCAATCATTATAGTAATGTTTTTTCTATGGCCGGCAATTATATTATTTTATACAATGTTTGGTTGCTTGGTTTGCCGTGTAATTGGTTTTTAATCGCTATATTTATATTGGTTTTTCATAAAAATATAATTTAGTTTTAAACCAATATATTTTAATATAAATTTTGAAAAACACGCCTAAATGTTGAAATTTTTATTTTTTAATTTTATATAAAAATACGCCTAAAAATAATAAGTATTATTAATATGCAAAATATAAATTTAAAACAAAATTTTTTTATATTATTTAAATAATTGCCTTTTATACAAACTCCAAAATATTAAAGTTTATATACTGTATATATTAATTTTTTTATGACAACATCTGTTAAATCTATACAAATATTAAAATTCTTGTAATTTTAATAAAAGTTTATTAAATATTCAATAGCAAAATTTAAAAAAACAATATAAGAATTGCAAAACTAGAAAACATGAAAAAATGATATATTTTACGTTTTATCATCAGTGAAAAAATTTATTAAATTCAGTAATAGCGTTCAATAAGCAATAAAAATAGCGTTTTTAACGCATTTAACGAATCTTGCTTGAATTATTTTGTCTAATTATTTTTAAACATTTTCCTGATTCCCCCTTGCTTGAATGGGTCAATTTTCTAAAATTTGGATTACTAATGTTACATTAACTGTATTTTATTATTTCTTCAATACGTACAAATAAATAATATATCAAAATTAACAAGATACATTAAATTTTAAAACAAATTATTTAACAAAATTATTTTAGTTTAATATATTAAATTAGATTAAATAAAATAAATTATTTAATTAAATTAAATACACAATCAATTGAGTTAACTCTTTCATCACATTACGTAAACTTTAGAGTTAACGCATAAATTGGCACTTAAGTGTTTAGTCAATGATCTTAATTTATTTTACCTAGAAGATTTGTAAACTTCTATTTACTAGATAAAAACAAAAGTTTTATAAAATCATTTAAAATATTTCAAAAACTTCAAAAACTTAAACTTTATACTAAAATTAAATATTTAATCATAATTTACTAGAACATAAAACTATATTTAACAAAATATTATTCTATTAAAATATTTTTAAACATATTTTGATAATACTAAAACATTACCATATATTTGCATGCATATTTTTTTTATTCAATTCCTAAAATTTTAACATTTGTTAAAAAAACATAATCTATTCCAAAAGATTGCAAAATATTCTTACATTTGCCGCCTTCAGCGTCTGGCAAACTATATATAATAGAAATCTATACAATAAAAATCATTTTTTCTATCTCTGTCAGGTTAAATAATGTAACCAACTAACTCAGGGTTAGAAAGCAAACGCATTACCAGTTAAATAATTGACTAGTTTGTATTTTTAAAATAAATTATTAAAAATTTCAGTGTAAACTATATTGTATTTACTATGTAGTTAATGGCGTCTACTTTTACATATTTATTTTTTGATTATATTGTGTTACAAATTACATCAATTATTGTTTATAACTTCAAATTTTTATTTTTTCCGCTCTCTTTCTTTTTTACCTTAATTGAAAAAAGCGCATGTTTTAAGTTTTGCAATCATCTAGATAATTTAACGTCATTTTAAACATAAATTAATTTAAAAATATAGAAATTAGAAGTTTTATATATAAGTTAAATAAAAGATAAAATTAAGTAACAAATGTTTTAGATCTAAAAATAACAATGTTTTATACATATCTTATTAATGTATATAATCTATTTTAAGACAATATTAATAAAATTTATAATTTACAATAAAATGTAAATTTACGCTGATTTATAATTTACCGTAAATTAAAAACCCTAGATATAAGTATATAAATTACAGATCAAACCAAAACTTACTAAAAATGTTGAAAAAATAAAATACAATATCTTATTAAAATATAAATCAATATTGCGATTAAAAAACAGCAAAACTGTATTAATGGCCAGTGAGGACAGAAATGCCATAATCAGTAAAGTCTACAAACATTTTGGTCTAATTCAACAAATGCTATCGATTTCATCAATTCTTATGGAATTCCTGTAAACAAATTAATGCATAAATAAAAAAAAGTTATAATAAAAAATTTGTATGTTTTTATTTTTAAAATTATTAATTATTAATATTAACTATCACATTTATTTGTTTATAGTTTAAAACACTTGCATTATTTACGTATTTATGAGCTTAAGAAGAATCGTTATAAAGAAGACATTCATTTCAATGACAGCAATAATATTGACAATAACTTTATTCTTAGATTTGAAAATTTATTATTATGTTTTGTGATTTCAATCACTTGTTATTTTTTAACAATATTTTGTTTTATTTATAAATTATTTGTATCATATTATATATTTCGTTTTGATGTAATTATGCAATTTATAAATTAATGTATAAAAATTAAAATAGTTTAACCCTTCGAAGTCCAAACTGACCAATTTACTGACCAAAATCAAACATTATTTATAGTTCTAAAGCGCTTGACCATTATATAGTAAAATTTTCATTCTTATAACTAGTTATAATTTTAATGAACTTTTTTTAAATATTACAAAAAATTATTAAGGGTAATGTATGACAATTAGAGTTAAAAATATTAAACTTTAGAACAGAGAAACGCAACATCTCATAGTTCAAAAGAGTTGATTAACAATTTAACTGTTTGCTAAACATACAAAAACAATATATCTGCATGGTCTAAAACTTGACCTTGGGTGACCAAGCAGATATACTGTTTTTATATATTTAACAAATGGTATAAAAGTTAACAAACATTTTGATTTCTTATCTTTTGCGTTTTGCTGCTTTAGAAAGATGTTTTCGCAAAGTTTAAAATACTTGTTACTTACTTTATCTATTTAGTTAACAAGTAAAAAAGGCATATCTGCATAGACCTAAGAGATAAGGCTTAGGACTCTGCAGATATACTGTTTTTGTTTGTTTAATTAATAACTATATGTTAGTAAGCTCATTTTAAACTCTAAATAAATATATACTTAACTATTAGACTACATTTATTCTATTATTTGTAGTTCTCACCTCATTAAAAATGTAACTACATATAGGAATAAAACTTCTGCTATATAATGCCTATACGCTTTAGAACTATAAATAATGTTTAAAACTTTAACAATTTGGGCTTGTTAGATGTATACTGTAAGTTACAGTCTGTAACAATAAAAAAGTCTTCATTTTTATAAATTCTTAGTTAACTTTTAAATGGAAAAAATCTTCGTCATAAATAGTTAATTCTTTAATTTTTATGTTTTAAAACTAAATTAATTTTTACTTTTGTTTGATTTTATTTAGCAAATATTAAGACTTATTATTTAAAATAATTACCTTAATTTTCCATATATAGCGGCATGCCGGTATAAGCGAGGAAAAAATGTGGGTTTTAACACATGACTTTAACTTGAAGTTTAAAATTATTTTAGAATTAAAATGCAATAATATATTTTAAAATTAAACTATAATAGTGTGCAAAGTTTAAAATAAAGTATATTAAATAAAAAATATAATATTTTATATTAAATGTATTAAAAACATTTAATAAAGTAAATAAAAATAAGAAAATTTGCAAGAAAATGTTTAATTTTTAAAATTTTAACTTAAAATTAGACAAAAACAAATGGAAATTTAAATAAAAAATTAACTTTGCATCAAATTAATTAAAAATATTAATTAAATAAAATTTTTATTTAAAAAATTTTCTTCGCTTTATATCGGCATGCCGCTATATGTGGGGTATTACGGTATTTTCTTTTAATTATTGCCTAATCAATGATTTAATAATAACTGTTATAATGAGAGACATCTGACGTTTGCCATAACTTTCAGTAAAGCTTTGATATTATTTGTATTTTTTTACTTCAAACTATAAATTCGTTAAATTTCAAAATTCATGAATAATTTGATCTAAATTTGATTTTCGAAATAAATTGACCAAAAGTGCAATCAATGGTTTGACTCATCAATGCTTTCATTGCGAGTAATAACGCGTCGATTGTCTTCAGAGAGTAGTCGTAAACCAGAAAATGATAATTACGTTAAACCGATAACCGGTTTAAAGAAATACATTTCAAATAAATTCATTAAATTCTTTGAAAGCTATGAAAGAGTTCTCGAAAAGAGATTTCCGAAAACATACAAAATATATCGCGTCTTCACTGTTGGTTAGAATTGATTCTTTCAATATATTTCACAATTTATTTAATTTAATTATTAATTATTTGCAAACTTTTGTCTAACTTTTGACTCATTGCTAAATGTGTCCCAAATTAGGCGCAAAAGACTTTTATAACGATTTTCTCGAATACATTCGTATATCTCGTGAACTAATTGATGGCAAAAGAGTGGATCAATTGACTTATAATGAACTAATGATTTACTTCAATACACCCAAAGATATGCTGAAAGTAGGTCCGGTGTTGTTGGTGTCGGCGCTTCCGTTCGCCAATTATGTTGTATTCCCTTTGGCTTATCTGATGCCAAAGCACTTCCTTTCCCACCATTTCTGGTCTTTAGAACAAAGAACTCAATTCCAGACTATAGACCACACGAAGAGATTGTATTACTATAGGCCTGTCTTCAGACAACTTCAAACTTGTTTGCCGTCAGTGCCCCTAAGGGACGGCCAACAAGATAAGTGCCGCTCAGTGTTCGCCAAACTGGGCAGCGGTACTCATCCCAGTCCTCAAGAATTGTTAGACATAAAGCAGTTGTTTATAGGGAAGCCGTACGGACTTCGAAACCTAACGACAAGTCATTTGGTATTGTTTTGAAACAAAATTTTTATTATTTATTACTTTATTTGAGAATTAAATCTAAAAATTGCATAAAATTAGTTATCAGTCAATAGAAAGTATTGAATAAAATCCTAAAATCGAAATCGAAATTCAATTTATTATAATCTTAATGTTTAGTCAAACTTATGTCGAATGTATGGTTTGAATGGGATTCGATTCGGCCGAAGAGGTCGACTTCGAACTCATATCGGATTTGTACGCGAATTAGATTTGGCGCTCAATAGGGATGGCATTGAATCCCTTAATTTGGATCAAATTAAAAAAGTTTGTCAACACTTGAAATGTTTATTCGACTGTTTGTCAACTAATTTGAACTTTTATGTCAACTAAAGGCGTGTTTTATGAGAGGTTTGAATCCAATAAGTTTGAGTAAAGAAGAGATGATGTCTTGGCTCAGGATATGGATTAGTATCGCACAGAATGTCGACAGTAATTAATGACACAATTAATGACTTTCAATGAATTCGAATTAAATGAAATGTTTGTGTTTTAGGTCGAAGTTCTTCGCTATTACTTCATTCGCCGATATTTCTCGCGTATAATAATCCGTCGAATTGGCGACAAATCCATTGAATTATTAGACAATTAGTTATTAATTAAATTATAAACAAAACAATTAAAACGTCTTTCAAGTGATCATTGGTTTTGTTTTCTTCTCATTTGTCTTTGTTTATCGAAACGCATTTCCATCTCTTCCAACACTTTAGGCGTATATCGCACCACAAGAACTACCTTTCCTTCGGCTGCCTTCAGGAGTTCGACTGCTTTTTCGTGATTCTCTCCCTCGACGTTCACCCCATTCACTGAAATCAATTGATCTCCTCTTCGGAGCCCTCCCTGTCTGTCCGCCACTCCTTCTGGAATAATACGGGATATATAGATCGGAGAGTTCTGTTCCCGTCCGCCCATTACATTGAAGCCCAACCCCTCCTCTGTCTTCGGCAGTTCGACAATCCTTGGGTGCGAATGGCCTTCAGATGCGGCGAACACTAAACACAACAATAAATGCATTAATTAATTGATATAATCGACAATTAATTGATTTAGTGGTCAGACCAGCGACGGTAGCCTTTGCTGTGGCCGACGCCCGGATGTCGGGACTGCCGCTAATGTCTACCGTTTCGTAAACCCTTTCATAGACCTCTCGAATGGCGTTAAAAAAGTCCGATTCGAGTACTTTCTGAAGTGAAGACAACTTCTGGAGCGACACATCACTGCATACGACCAATAAATATATCAAAACATTAATTGAGATAATATTTGGACAACATTTGGGTTCAAAGCAAACAATGCATTGAATGCAAACACAATGGTCTGAAAGACACGTTAGGTTTGAGAGAAATACCTTTGAATCCAAGCGTTGTATTCAGTTCTTTGCAGTTTCGACAACAACTCAATCGCTCTCTTTATGTCATTTTCTAAATTCAGTTTATCCGCCGAAGAAGTGGCCATTTCTCGAGACAACTGTTTCGATAAATACAATAACAAAACGCAAATCACTTCCAATTGTCTCTCAATTGAAAGATATATTGAATTTCAGTTTTTGTGCGCAATCGCCAACACTTGAGATACAGACGAATCGCTTTATTTGAATGAATTTCTATTTGAAATTGCGTTGCAATGGATCTGTTGATTGATTGCTTGGGGGGAGAGAGAGAGAGAGAGAGAGAGAGAGCATAATGAGACAGATTACCTTGTTTAGATTAATGATCCTATTGTAATGTTATCCAGGGATCTAGAGGGGGATCAGGCAAAAATCCATTCAATGATTTAGAAAATTGGCATTTATTCCCCCCTCCCCTGGCATTTGGTTCCCCCCGGAAAGGTACCCACTTGACTTTTTAAAAATAGTTTTTTTTTTTGGACAAAATTGAAAAAACTAAATTGTTGCTAAATCCGGTTTAAATTCAGTTAATTTAGGTAAAATTTCATCATAGATTTTTTGTGCGTTTTTCGAAAAATGCCTCCCTTGACACCCCCGAGGTTTTTGGCCAAATTTTTCAATATTCTACCAATAAATATATACTTTTACATAATAATTTACATTTTTATTATACATTATATGGAATATTTTGTGTAACTTACTAGTTAGAACTAAATAGCTAGCTTTCTCATTGCTTAATGTAATCTTGGAATTAATAAGACACTAAAATCAGTCTCTAATTCATCAGTTAATATATAATAAGTTATAATTAATAACTCAAAAATCCAAAGATTTCATTAGATATCAAATGTTACTAAAAATGATATTCGACTATAATTTTAATATTTTTTTACATTTTATGCAAAACATCTGTCGTTTTATTTCACGAATTCGTGAATCGAAACAGTATTTTATAGTTTTGTATGACTTTTGATACTATTGTTGAATAAAATGTCATTTCAATGACTAAATGGTCCGGATTTGACATCAATTAAAATCATAGTTGAAATGTCTATCCATTTAATAATTACTTTCAATAAATACAAACTCTTATTGAATGCATTCAAAACCTAAATATTAACTCTTTTAATAAATTGAACTCAAAATATATGGAAAAAAATTAAAAAGACATTAAATTAATGAGAAAAACACTAAACAAACATAATTTGAGTAATAGTTAATTAATTATTAATTGATTTCAATCAAAGTTCTGTCGAGAGAATAGAAAAGAGTGAAAATTATAACAATAAAAATTGAAAAATGTTAAGCACCAGAAGAATCATACAATTGATCGCATAATTGATTGATTAATATATTTGGTTTAGAAAGTAATCAATCGTTTGACTGCTTTTTGTGCAAAAATTATTACAATATTATTATAAATGACATTAAATATTGGATGAAATACGAGAAATGAATCAAAACAATGAATTATATCTAATAACTAATTAAGAATTGCATTAAAGGGCTGACACTTTCCTAACTATTTACAGAAACATAAGACTTGTCTCCGTCTCCATCACTGGAGTGAGGGTCTGGTGGCGGGACTATAGGTATGGCAGCCTTTGGTCTTCGTTGTGGTATTTGTCGAATAGTGTTTTGCTGTTGACTCTGAGTGTCATAATAGGTAACTCCGCCTCTATATAGCTCTGCCAACTGGTGTGGCGACGGCTGTTGTGTGGGTACGTGGCCCGGGTAGCCGGGCGGCACATGTGTTGGCGGCGGTGCCGGTGGGAACTGGGGGTAACCGGAAGGAAAACTGGGAATATATGCGGTGCCCGGCGGTGGTGGCTGTGGGACAGCTGCCATAACTGTTTGAGGTGGCGGTGGCCCAGTTTGAGGTATTGGTTGTGGTATAGGAGGCGCGTGCACTGGAGCGGTCACTACATTGGTGGGCACCGGCGCCGGTATATAACGGGGTGCGTCTCCAGAGCCTGAAGCAGTCGGTTGTGGTATATATCGCTGCGGAAGTGGTTGTGTGATATAAGTGGGTTGTGTCGGATGGGTTTGGGAGGTGTCGCTAGTGTTGGGCGACATATACGGGTGATATGTGGTTCGCGCGGCCGACGTCTCTGTAAAATAAGGAGTCGTTTGGATTGGATGCGAATCATAGAACTGATGCGCCGATAGGTTTCGATTATCACTCGTTTGTGGTATTTGAGTATTGGTTGCAATGTTTGAGATATTCTCCGAAATCACTCTCTGCTGTCGGAGCGAGGAATACCTTTTAGGTCGGGTTTGTTCGCTTTCATTGCTTCTGTTCATTACTGAAGACTTGTCTTCGATCGACATTTTCTGTAACCCAACGCTAGAACTGTTCGATTCGATATAATTCGATTCCCTGTCCCTTAGACTCCGGTAGTTGTCGTCTTCATAGTATCGCTCAATGTTTCGATTCGATTCTTCATTTGATTGATAATTACGTTCCGTTCGACCGCTGTTTCGATTCCGATAATTATCGTTCTGTTCCTTCCCGTGACTGAAATTCGAAGTATTGTTGGCCTTACGTATAGCGCGACCCGAACTCTCAACCAGCTCTTCGCTCTTCCGACTTCGGGTGCGACCACTTCCGCCTCTTTTGTCGTCGTCTTCGAACTCGTAATTGGCTGAAGACCTCCTCTGAGAATACTTCGAGTTTTCGAAGGTTTGAGTTCGAACCACATTCGGTGCGTTTGGGTCGTTATGATTGTTGGATCTGTTGTTGTGTTCAATCGCTTCTATTATTTTCATCGGTTCTGTCATTCGTTCGGTTTTGTACTCATTAGTCATTTGGTCTTCAGTCTCAGCGGTCGACTGTCCGCTAAACCTCGGACTCGGACTCGGTTTCCAAACCTCCTGTTGTTGACCACTTTGTTTAGAACCAATTTTTTTGCGTAAATCGTTATTCGGAAGTTCTGGGAAGTCATCGGTAGAGAACGGTTGAACTCTGTCTCCAATCTCGTCATACCTTTTAGTTTCATTCAAAGACCTCTCGTTTCTAATCAATGGCTTCTTATGAATGAATTCATTGCTGTTTTCCGACCGATTGCCAGACCTTTCCATTCGATCGTATGTTTTGTTTCGTTCCTTTCGTTCAATTCTGTCTTTGCGGTCGTATTTGTCTTTATATTCATTGGTCAACCGATCGCTTCCGAACCTCTCTTTTGGAATTCGATCATTTCGTTCATTGCGTTCAAAGCACTCATTCGGCTCACTTCGCACCTGACGTTCATTTCGTTCCAATCTATCGTTTGGCTCACTTCTCACTGGTCGCTCATTCCGTTCCATGCGATCGCTCGGATCATTTCGCACCGGCCGTTCATTCCGTTCCATTCGGTCATTTGCCTCAGTTCGGAGCGGTCGCTCAGGGCGGTCAGGGCGGTCGCCGAGTGGAGATCCCCGGCCCTTGCCGTACGCATTCTCGTCCTGCCACTGACGCGTGTATTTGTTTGGACCCCTTCCGTAACGTCTCCTTCTCCTGGCCTTCGGCGGGTCGTCTTCATTACGGATGTCATAGCCGTAAGTATTCACTAATTCGTCTTTGGATTTAGGGATCTGTTCGTCTTCATTGAAGAGGTCGTGACCCCATCGGTCGCCTTCATTCCAAAGCTTTTTCTTTGTTTTCTTTTTATTGGTTTCCGTTTCAATCGGTTTCTTCGCAATTACTATAGGCTTTGGAGGCGTTTCCTCCGCCTTCTCGACCGCTCTCTCGTCTACACTCGTCGGCTCCACTTCGGGCTCTACCGGCAGCTCCGACGGGTCAATGCGGTCGTCGTGTTCATAGAACGGACCCCTTTTCGGGATGTATTGCGGATTACGTTTGTCTTCGTCGTGGTCTAAGTTCTTGTCCTTTTGGTTGGTTTGCAATTCATTGCTTTCCTTTAGAATCAATTAATAGTTTAAATAAATTCAAAACAAAAACATATAAACATATACTCTATATATGTCTAAACACATACCTCTCCGTCGCCCTCTTCTCGCTCTACATCCAAGTCTTCGTTCTCTTTATCTATTGACTCGTATTTCAAATCTTCGTTGTCTTCGATATCGCTCTCAACCGAACACTCGTCCGACTCATCCAAGTCTTCATAAGCGTCAGCGATGTCAGCAATCTCTTCCAGTCCTCCCTCTTCGTCGACAAACTCTTCATTCATTTCATTACCATTTGTGACAACTGTTTCAACCATTTCTTCATTAATTTCTTCAATATTTTCAATCGAATCATTGGATTTGTGGATCTGTTCCACTTCATTGTCTTCGGTTTCGACATTACTTTCTTTGCATAATATTTCATCGGATTTCAAGTCTTCACTTAATTGCTCCAAATTTATCGATTCATTTAATTCTTCTTTAGGCAAAACATCACCTTTTGGTAAATCGACACAAATATCGTTATTTGCTATGAATTCGGCGTTTTCTTCGACTAATCCCGGAATTGGTTCACAATTTGTGTCTTTCGGTTCAGTTTCTGCACTAATTTTAATCTCAGTTTCAGTCGAATCGCAATTCGTTTCTGTTTTCATACAATTTTCGTCAATTATCTGCTCTGAATGGTCTGCAATGGTTTGATTCTCTTGCTCTGCATTCGTGTCTTCATAGCTATCATCAATTTGTTTGACCTCTTCGTCGTCTGCGCTCTCGTATTCAGATTCTCCTGCGTTTGAGGCAGAAGTGCATCGCTTTTCAGATTCGCTCTCCTATTCCACACAAGTATTCAATTCATTAAATAAACAATTTTTTGAAAAAACATAAGAAAAAAGTTTTAATTAACGTTAAACTCATATTTTTTTAAACAGAAATATTTGCAATAATCGGTAAATTCTTACCGGACTTGGGATAGGATTTGCCTAAAAAACAAAATCAAAACATAAAATCAAAATATAATTAAATTAAAAAATAAAATATAAAACAAATTCTTTTTTTAATTAAAATTATAAAACAAATGGAAATTAAAACAAAAATTGATTTAAAGAGAGAATTGTGTCGCCAATGACGACAATTACCAGATCTGAAGACTTGATTTCCTGCGACTCTTCGTCGGCATCTTTGCTCCGATTCATGTCTTCAGTGCTGTTATCGTAATCTTCATTATCTTTAGCCGTATTTTCGAGTTCATTGTTATCAGAGTTTAATTGTTTGTCATTTTGTTTATCGTTATCTGAATTGTCGGACATTTTACTTGAGTTTCATTCAATTCTCACATTTATTAAACAAATTAATGACAAAACAAACGAATGATTTAATAATTAAATTGTGTTTTAATCAAATAATTAAAGAGTAGTTTAGATGCAATTTATGGCTGATTTCTCTTATCTCTCATTTGTTTTCATTTACTCTAAACTCTTCTAATAAACTACGACTTGAAATGTCAATCAAATTAGTCATTGATTTTAATTTCATTAAAACTATTTTAAACTATTAGTCAGTCTTTTAATTGTCTCAATCGTCGAAAGAGTCTGTTTTTCCTTAATTTTCGATATTTTTATCCAATTATTATCGAAATTAAAAAATTTATAAATGAATTGCATTTGAATTATGAGACAAAAACTACAAACTTTTGTTCAATTGACGCGTTTTTGTAACAATTTTTTTGTTAAATCACTTAAAAGTTTTCTATTCAAACAGTTTTCGGCGAAAATATTTCGATTAAATCTAATTAATTGATTGATCGCTGTTTCGGCAAATCGTGAAGTTCTGGTCAATCGGTAGATATTTTTAATTTACCGATAATTTAGATCCAAATAACGTCATATTTGTCATAAGTATTAATTCCCTTAAATGAGTGCAACTCTACTCCTATTAGAGTTTAACTGAAATTTTAACTGAAATTAAACTTTTATTTATATCTACTCCTCACTCATGGAGCGTAATGTTTGGCTAAACCTTAGCCAAACCCAAACACACCTCTTCGTCCGAACCGTTCAGATCTCTATTCGTTTGCAACTTTTGGCGCAAAAACTTGTGTTTAGATAACAAATAAGTTATTAAAACAAAATTAACTAAAATTGCAAACAATTAAAGCCCTAATCGATACAAAATGGTTGACTACGAGCGTCAGAACCTTCCGGAACTGCTTCAGGCGTACTATCGACTGCTGTTTCCGCACAAACTGTTTCACCGATGGCTTTCATACGGAAATTGTATTCAAATCTATTAATTGTTTTATGTTTTGAATTGATTTAAATGAAATTGAATTTAAATTTGAATTGTCAGCAGAAAAGGGGTATTTCGAGAGAAGAGAGTTCTCGTATTGTCTTTCGGGTGACGTTTACGTCCGATACCAGTCGTTCAGTGATTGCTCTGAAATGCAAAAATCGATTTTAGCCAAAATGCCCGAAAAGATAGACATCGGACCCGTCTATAACATTGAGCCCAAACACCACAAAAGTATAGGTTTAGTCGCGTTTAAGGCCGAGGAGAGGGAACTCGTCTTCGACATCGATATGACTGATTACGACGACGTCCGCACCTGTTGTAAGGGCGCAGACATTTGCCCCAATTGTTGGCCATTTATGATAATTGCCGCTAAAATCCTTGACCGCGCGCTTCGGCACGACTTTGGGTTCAAACACTTGCTTTGGGTGTATTCGGGCCGAAGAGGTATTCACTGTTGGATTGCCGACCAAAGAGCTCGAAAGCTCGGTTCCGACGCTCGAGCGGCGATTGCCGAGTATTTGAGTTGCATAGAGGGCGGGGAGTTCAAGGCCAAGAAGGTGACCTTCAATGGCCAACACAGTCTGCACCCGAGTCTGATCCACGCGATTGCTATAATCGACAAACACTTCGATTCCGTAATTCTGGACAAACAGAAGATTCTCGAAACGAAACAACAAATCCAATCCGTTGTCGATCTCTGTTCTGATCCACAACTCAAACAAAATCTAATTAATGGTTTGTTTGATCCGAAACTAAACTCTTCGGCTGACCGTTGGAACCGTTTGGATATAATTAGTGAAAATTATTTTAAGGCAATTAAGAATAGATTGTCTTCTAAACTAAAAACCAGTCATTTTGTCAATGAATTAAAGGTTCAGTTCTGTTATCCAAGACTTGACGTAAATGTGACCAAAGGTTTGAACCACTTATTGAAGACCCCGTTCTCTGTGCACCCGAAAACGGGTCGAATCTGTGTTCCGATAGACTTCGCGAAAATCGATACTTTCGACCCCTTTAAAGCACCGAATGTTAGCTCTCTTTGCAAACAAATGGACGAAAAAACTGATTTTAAAACTCAAAACTCGAAAACTTATGAAAATACAGATCTGTTTGAGTCGATCAAAGTTTTCGAAAATTTTATTCAAAATATTGAGAAAGACTTCAAAGGATTAAACATTAAGAAAAGCGATGAAAAAATGGAATTTTGATTAATATTTTATACTATTATTGCAACAGATTTTGTAATGAGTTTTGTAATGTCTGTCTGAGTCTTGATTTTATATCCACTTAACGAGTCATTCGATTGAATGCTTTCAAAATTGTTTCACAGCTTTCAAGTCATGCGATATAATTAAACCGATTTCAAGGACTAAAATATAATTTATTTTCCACTTTAAGAATAACATATTTGCTAATTAATAATTTATTTCTAATAATAAATATTTAACTAAATATATAAATAATTGTTTTGCAAACCAATCATATAATTGATTCAAATACTGAAATTCCAAATAAATTATCATATTTTTAGGGAAAAAGTTATTTTGTTTTAAATTTATTTTACCGGTAATTAAATTTTTAGTGATTGTTCAAAAAGAAAAAATTTTTGAAAATTAATTTTATGTCAATTATAAAGTTATTTCATAATTATTTTGTCGATCAATGGATTGAATTTTACAAAACTTTGTCTCTAATAATAAATTAATAATCTATTAGTTTATCAAAAGTTGTAAAAGTTTTTTACAGTAAATATTTAATTTAAGCTTATATTAAACGCTATTATACTATAAATTTTAGCCATAATTTTTCCATAATCTTAACATCAAATCTGATGTAAATCTAATTGACATTAACTGAGTTTTGAATTGAGTTTTCCATATATTCTAAATGACGTCAATATTGTTGTTAACTAAGAGATAGAAATATTAAGAAATTATATTTAAGCAATGGATGAATGACCGATAGCTGAGCCGATGTTTAACTAAAAATATTCTTATGATATGATTAACATAAAAACGAAAATTATTGAAATCGAAGAGAATTTACTAACGAAGGACTTTACGATTTGTTTTCCACATTACTATTAATCAATCAAAATTCAATCAAACTATTGACTGATTGACTGTCAGTTTGTTTTTAAACAAACATTAATTTTCAAATCTAAGTTAAATGAATTAAAAAAAAGTAAAAATAATTAAAATTGAATGAAAATAAAAATCGAAACATTTGATCAATACTTTATTTACTGACTGTTAAGCGTTTATAAGCGATAAATAGTCACACTATTGAAAATTCAATTTGATTAAGCAATTCAAAGAATTTTTTGCTTTTGCTGACGATTGACGTCAAAGGAATCGCAAAAATTGGGAACAAATCCTCTTCTTCCTCAACGTCGTCGTTGCCGTTGTTAGCGATTGAAAATTTAATTATATTTTATGCCAAACTCAAAATTATGGGATTTCATATTTTTCTTATTTTCTAACTAATTTATGGCATATTTTTCTATATTTTTTTTGTTTTAGAAAAAACTTATATTATTCTCAAATCAGTACTTTGAAGGACAATTGAAAAATTTGTTTATTTATTTTTATTAATTTTTTTTATATTATAATTTTCTAATAATAACAAAAAAAGAATAAATAATTTTTATAATCATTATTCAATTGACTATATAAAAAGTTATTTGTATAAATTTATCGATAAATAAGTTTCCAGCTATTTATTTGAGCTGGTTGTTTTTTGTTTTAAATAAGTTTTCAGTAATATTTATTTGCAAGTCAAAACTTGTTTAAAATATAAATTTTAAAAAGTTTCAAGATGTTAAATTAAAATAAAGTGCAATATGATTGATGGCCTAACCGTTTATTTTATTTATTAAATACTCGAATCGCTCTCAATATTACGTAAGTTTTATTACAAATAATTTAGACTTTCAGAGCATTACTGCATAACTGTTTCACGAGTTGTGTATAACTAAAGTACTCCTATTCTGACAGCAAATCTGTTTTTATGATAAAAACCCAATATTTTATATTTAGTTAATGAGAAGAATGAAAGAGTTCTGATTATTTTCAGGTCTCTCTCTCTCTCCCTCTCCCTCTCCTGCTCCCTCTCTCTCCTGCTCCCTCTCTCCTGTTCTCTCTCTCTCTCTCTCTCTCTCTCTCTCTCTCTCTCTCTCTCTCTCTCTCTTTCTTTCTTTCTCTCTCTCCTACCCTCCCCTCCCTTTGCCTCTATAATGAATTGCAATTTACTTTTCTCTAGTTTTCGATATCTAAAGTCGAGATAAAACTACTTTTTCATTGATATAGAATTTGTTCGCTTTTCGATAGCTATAAATCCAATTATTATACAAAACATTATTTTTTTAATCAGATATTTTATAAGTTATATAACTTTATATAAGAAAAGTATTTACACAAAGTTTTCTTTTGCAGCAAATATTAATATTCGTAAAATTTGAAAACATTTGTTAAATCATTCAAACAATAAATATGATTGGAGTCAGACTCGTCTCAAGATTTAGTTGACTCCAACTCTACTGTTTTGAACACCATTTGTCTGAAATATTAATTCGCAAAACTCTATTAACTCGATTTGGACACCAATTTGTGTATAGTTGGAGAGAAACACATTTTGCAAAGCATTAACTTAATTTGGATGTGCAAGCCGTGCAACAACCAAATTTGCCCTGGTCCGTCTGGTCCGTCTGGTCCGTCTGGTATGTCTGGTACGTCTAGTGTTGTGACATTGCATTGATTGTTGGATTGCATTTTATTATATAAGTCTAAAGCCAACTGAGCCTAACCTAACCTAACCTACTGTTTGTTAGCTGAACCAAAACAGAGGAATCGCTAAAAATAGTGAATATTTTTTCTCAACAAATAGTGAATGAACTGAATTGGAGTGCATTTGCATTGCATTTGCTTTGAGTGCATAGAGTAGTAAGCATTGGATGAGAGAAAACTTAATTGTTATCAAAATCTCAATCCATATATAATTTCAATATTGTATTGAGATTTGAATTAAATCGAACTAAACTGAACTGAATTGTCGGCTCTATTACCTATTTATATAACAGTATTGTTTGGATTACAGTATTGATTGGATACCATAAAAAGTGTTACTTATATTCAGACAAATAATTGAATCGATATTAGATTCACAAACAATTGGATGCGATGTCAATGATGTCGATCGCAACCAATTCATCAAATATGGCCACAATCGGCAATCAGTTGCCGATTGGCACTCAGTTTCCACCCGTCACTTACAGTTCTTCATTTGTCTCATATCTAATTCAGGTATTTATTTCTCAATTATATCATTATTTTCTCACCAAATGTTCCAACACTTGAAAATCGATTAGATTTCAGACATTAGTCTCGTATTGAATACAATATATTAATAAAATACGATTCGTTTGTTTGCATCTCTTCACTCAATACCAAACATTGAAATTCAAAAACAATTTTTTAAATTATTATTCAATTTATTTGAAATTTATATTTTTGTTTTAATATATAATTATGAAAACGAATTAAATCAATGAATTTATGCTTTGATATTCATATGTTATTATAAATTAAAATTAATTGATTGTACAAGGTTGGTTACTCTATAATTAACTAGCTAATTAAGTAATATTA
Organism: Belba bartosi; assembly: GCA_034693685.1. Classification (NCBI taxonomy): domain Eukaryota; kingdom Metazoa; phylum Arthropoda; class Arachnida; order Sarcoptiformes; family Damaeidae; genus Belba; species Belba bartosi. The sequence goes on along the minus strand of JAQFXP010000426.1, from coordinate 11,499 downwards.
ATGTGCATATGTAGCTAAAAATAAAATCAATTAATTTTAATTTTAGAAAACATTTAAATCGATTGTAGTTTGAAAATAATTATTTGAAATAAGATATTAATGCCATTTCGTAGGAAAGGTAGTAATTAAGAGATTTTATGTTTAAAATTATTTATATCTTAGACACGTTTTTTATATTATACAGATTTTAATTGGTAGTTTTTTTTCATTTTTACATTAAACATATATATATCTTTAGAGTAATTATTTAATAAACATTTTCCTCAATTTAAACAAAGTATTAAAAATTAATTTTTTTATCCGATTGTTCCTAATGTAGAAAATTAATCAAATATTGAGACAAACGTTTGATCTTAACGTCTGATCTCGACGTCTGTCATATTATCTCAATTGGTCTTACTTTAGGAAACAGTTATTATGTATTTAAGCAGAATCTAAGAAGAATTTTGCGGTTTTGTAAGAAAAATTCTTCTAATTACTGAATTAATTTTTTAAACTCATCTTTTTCCTTAAAACCTATTTTAACAAATCTATGACTCATTCCATAATTATATCTATTTTTGATTATTTTTATGGCAGAGAATCAAACAATAAATTGATTGTGTTTTCAAAGCACAATTGATTTGTGAAAGTTTAACAATTTTGTTTTTGTAATTGAAAAAAAATTACATAAATTCTAAGCTAACATTTTTCCTTGATGGGTATTTATAATTAAATTTATTGAATTATAATTTCGAAAACTCAAAAGACATATACAATTGCAATGATAACCTAAAATAAGGCTTGAATTACAAGTGTATACCATATTTGTTGAGCAAATAGCAATTGAGATAAAACTGAATTTATAAACACTAATTGAGATCATATATCATTCAATCATAGGATTACTTTTCGTCAATTTTGAACTAAAAGTCGTATCCTTTTAATTGAAGAATTGTTTGTTTGACTATTGAAGTATAGAATTGTTTTGTTAATAAAAAGCTGTTTTTTATCATTCAAGACAAATGATAAAGAGTAAGATTTGATATGATTTAAATGCATTGCTTTTAGCTTTAATTTGAATTAGGAATCGATTTAACATCTTATAAATGTTGACATAAGTGTCTATCAAAGAGAAGGTCATTCATCAGTTTTTACACTTTTTTATACTTGAGTTCGAAGCAAATTCTTATTTTTAATATTTATTTTTTTTTTTGAGTTATTAGTTATTTAATTTACATTTAAATTAAATCCAATAGTATAGAGAAATTTAACTTTTAAATATTCAAGTTGCGTATTATTTGATATTTCTATTTATATTAATTCATTTTAGCTGTAATTTGAATTGAAATTTGAACTTTAAATTCAATTCTTTTACTTTGAAATTGTATATAAGTGTATTGGGTAATTGTTTTTAAATTATTTATTTTGTCTGAAAAATCTTGGGTAAATTTATTTTTGTGTGTAAATAAATAAATATTTTCCATTCAATCAATTACTTAAATTACTTAAATATATTTTTTTGTCAGATTATGAAAAAGATTTATTAGATATTCTTAAACAAAATAAAGTTTTATTTGAATAATATTTACATTTTTCATAAATTTATTTACCGTCAAAATCATGTGATGAATAATTTAATGTTCGCATAATATTAAAATAATTACAATAAGACAATACATTTGACTTTCATCTCAATTTGAAAACTATTCTTATTTTTAGATTATACTAAAAACACAAATTTTGTTCAATTATATGACAATTTTTGAAAACAATTTTACCGTTTTATTGCATTTGTGTGAAATTTCCTTAGATTTATGAAAACCTATTTTTGTTGCAATAGTTTATCTCAAATTGTAAGAAATCAAAGATATATTAGTCTGAAAATAATATGCATTAATTATCTATCCTTCGGGTTTTGTATTTTCCAATCGATATTATAAATCAAAACATATGTTTAATCGAATTTGACGACAAATTAAGACACAATTAGATATGAAATCTATTTTTTGAAGTTTGAATAACTTAAATGAAATTGATTTGAAGTGAAGAGAAGTTCAATGCATTTGACTTAAGAGACTGGTTTGGATTTGAATCAAATGATTGTTTAATTCTATTTTTACCTAAATTGCAAATACAGTGCAAAATGTGAATTGAGACTCAAAGCACTGAATCACTGAATCATATGTGAATCACTGAAATTCCTGTTTCAGTCATTCGACCGACACTAACATTCTTGGAATAAATAAACGAATGAATGAAATTCCAATAATTCCTAATATATGTACAAATATGTTCAGTCTAAGTGAATCAATCGTTTTTAGTTCAAATTTAGATCTTTTCCCATTAATTTGCAGCCGATCTAACATAACATTTCATATCTATTATTAGATTTTTAATAACAATTTGCTATAATTGTGTTTTTCAGTCAAACATTTAATTTTCTAAACATTTTGAGCTTCACTGCTCTTCGTAGTTGACCTTAAGCTAACTTGTAAGTTTGTTTTATTGACGTTTGAGTAGTGAACCGAACCTTTGGGTAAAACTATTTTTATTTGAATCCTTGTCAAGATAAATACTAAACCAGGTAATTGAAAACAACTGATTTTTGCAAATAGTTGTCGATTAATGGTTGTTTGGTTAGAGTTATTATACTAAAGGATGTACAGTATAGTCAACTCATAGAGTGTCAATTTATAAAGTGATTTAGTACAACTGCTGCTGCAGTAGACGGTGTGGTTGTTAGCACAGGGATGCTTACAACTATGCAACCAAATATTGTTACCTGTTAAGTAAGACAGGGAAGAATTGCTATTTAAAACTGGAAATGTGTTTTGTGTTTGCATTAAAAATCGGTCAAAATTGACGTCAATAGCAATGAGATTATCGGAACAGAGAATATGAAAGCACTGATAGGATAGGACTAGAAGTGAGGCGAACACTCTTTTAGAATAAAAGTTTTAAGTTATTAAATGATAAATACTTTACAATTGGATTGATTGAAGTTTTCAATAACAAATCAATAGTTTGTAGAAACTTATTCTTAAAGCCACCGAAGCCTTGGGAACGGCTTTCGAATCCAGTTATTTGTGTTTGATTTAAAAGTTTTTTCACTTAGTTATCGCAGACTTGTTGTCATAAAATTGGACCTTCTACTTAATTATTTAATTTATTACAATTTATTGTTTTAAAGCATAACTCTTAATAAGTAATTCAATGGAAATTTGATGATAAATATATTTGTTTTGCTCTCAATTCATAATAATATTTACGAATTATTATTTTGTGTACTTCTATTGCCAGACTGAGTGCCTATTACTTGTCATAGCTTTTATGCATACATTTAAAGCAACGGAATTATAGTGAAAATTCAGATCAATTGAATTGCAGTTTTAATGTAGAAAAGAGTGAATGAAAATGCTGACACAAAACACGGTTAGCGATAGTGTAATAATAGTCATAAAAAGCAATGATTTGTGGCATTACCTACAAAGAAATGCAAACTTATCGTCACTATACAGTCTTGTTGATTCGTTTTCGACGGTAAGTCAATTTGGTTTTGAGTCACGTTGTATTCGGTTTGAAATTTGTTTTTATTGCTTATCGATATAGAGATCAAATAAATATAACTATCTATCTTTAGAATTTTGATTTACGTAAACGCAATAACAAGTGTTTCAATAACTTTACGATTTATACGAATCAGTATTGAGTTATTGAGAAAAGAGCTTAGAATTGAATTGAAGAACAGACGCAAACGAGTTATGCTGTTCTTTCAAAGTTATATTGAGTCACAACTGCTATTAAATTGAAAAAAGTTTAGTAAAGAGAAGAAAAATAAGTAAAAGAAGCAAAAGAAGTCAAAAACACGTTTTCTGACTTGCTTAGAAATTATAATTGAATTCAATGACGTTCTTTAGTTAGCGTTAGCTTAGATTCTTTACTTCAATTTCGATTCAACGGATCTCTGGCTACATGTCGTGAGTCAGGTAGGCGCATGCAAGTCAGTTCCGTTTTCAAGCATACCTGTGCTGTTATCCTGTCATACCTTCAAATAAGTGCTTCCAAGCTATTTGCTCTTCACTTGACTCATGAAACTGCTTCTTATTAGTCGATTCTCTCCTCCAGTGTAGATCACATATACACGAATCGAACTATCGATAGAAAAATATATATAATTTGTTAAGTACTCCAATTCAATGCTATTTCGGTTAAGAAAACTTTTCCATCACTTATCTCAAAGTTTTCCTTTGAATAGTTGACAAGTTTCTCAATACTTGTTTTTGTTTTAACTTATTATTATTTCGTTTGTGTTTTATTTATTTATTAAGTTATTTATATTATTATTATTTAAATTTTGTGATAAAATAGTAAAAACTATTTGCTTTCAAATCTTAAAATTAAAAATGAAGTTCAAAAATAGTGCTATTATTTCAAAACTTTATTACAATGACTATTCATTGAAGTTTTCAAATAAACTATTCAATGATTTGAGCTCTAATTGTGCAAATTTTGCTAAAACAGTAAGTGGTTTTTTTGTTTAATTTGTTAACAAGCTTTTTATTTTGCAAAAAATAAATATGTTTTGCTTCAGTTGAATGAAATTCATTCAAAAACTACTTTTATATGTAGTTTAGATTTAATTGATATCAAAATCTTATATAAAAAAGCTTTTATTCCATTAAGAAATAGTTTCAAATATTAAATGTAATTTAATTGACGTCATTCTAAAGCTTAAAATAAAATTATTTCAGATTGAAATTCAATAGCAGAAAACGAAGTTGAAATCCTAATTTAAAAAATTTGTTTTTTCTATCTTTGAATTTTTAGGCCGCGAGTGAAACAGATATTGTCGAAGAAGAAAGTGTTAAAAATGCAAAGACTAACGAAAACAAAGCCAAGAAATCACCTCAAATATCAATGGCAAAGTCGCGGTGGAAGGCATTGGCCAGATGTGCATTCGATCGTAACCTACATAAGACATCCCAAGCCATCCCGAATCACGTGAACGACACTAAACATAGCAGTCATACGAATGGTGTTGTCGTGAATCACACAAATGAGAACAAAGTCGTGTCCAGTGATTGTCTCGAAGACAAAGAACTCACTTTACTTGAGTTGTTGGCTCTCAAGTCATTGGAATTGAGTGCACCCGCGAGTGAAATGATTATGAAGAACCGATCCCACAATTGGGTGCAACTGTCCGGACACGAAGACTCGTTTGCATTTGCCGGACCGGGAACTATATGGAAGAAGAGGTCCACCGATGACACAGAAGTTCGCGCATATGAGGCACTAATGAACGACTCAATCAGTGAAATGGTTCCGAAGTTCTTCAGAGACGTGACCTATAAGGGCGACAACTTTATAGAAATGGAAGACTTATTGTATGAGTGCAAAGATGCAGCTATAATGGACATCAAGATGGGCACCCGAACCTTCCTCGAGTCTGAGGTGACCGCCACTAAGGCCCGCAATGACTTGTATGAGAAAATGGTGAAAATAGACCCAAACGCGCCCACCCCTCAGGAACACGCACAGAGGGCTGTGACCAAGTTGACTTATATGAAGTTCAGAGAAGCGCTCAGCTCTTCATCCAATCTCGGCTTTAGAATCGAAGGCTTTAAAGTACGTTTGGCTCAAGTATTAACTTTTGATTAATTGTTTCCTTTAATTGAGTACTTATTCTAATCATTGAAACTAATGAATACATTTGTCTGAACCCATAGGCCGGACAGGACTTGCAGTTATGTAAAGACCTTAAGTTAGTTAAACAAAGAGATGAAGTGAAGGCAACTCTGAAGGCATTTCTAATGAACAAAAATCAGGTGCGACTGCAACTGATGGACAGACTGAAGCAATTGGTGCAGAGGTTCGAAAACTCGCATTTCTTTCAAACACATGAAGTGATCGGCAGTTCATTACTAATCATTCATAACGGGAAGAGCGCAGGCGTTTGGATGATTGACTTCGCGAAGACCATCGCTCTGCCCGACGGTGTCGTCATTGACCACAAGTCTGAGTGGAGTTTGGGGAACCACGAGGACGGCTACCTCTTCGGCCTCAACAATCTGATCGGTATATTAGAGGAATGTCACGACAATAGCTCCAAATCAATGTTAATTTAAATCCCAAATCAAATCTACAAAATCCCAAAAATCAAAACATTTTTTTTGTAATTTGATTCGACTTTTGTGCCAAAAATGTTCATAAAATTAGTTTTTTTTTTTGTAAATAATTTATTACATGATATCATTTTTATTATCTATTTTTACATCAATCAAAACATTGTATCAATTATTAAATAAATGAAATTAAAATAAAATAGTTATTAAATACAATTGAATGAAATAAGAGTAAAATAGTTGAATCAAAAATTCGAGTCAAAACAATGGATTCATTTGTAAATTTGGCGCTAATTTGGTATAAAATCTTGACTTCTATTGCACTTTGACTGACAAGTCATCGCAGGATAGCTTCAAAAGAGATTTCTTAATCCGAAGAGCAGTCAATCGCGCCGAAGGATTTTGAGCCCAAGACTCGCAAATTATTTTCTTCAAATCAGTTAAAAGCTGTAAAAATACATATAATTTGAAAATTATTATAAAAACTATTTATTTGTGAAAAAACAATACATTATTGGTTAGCCATCGCTCAGATATTTGCGGTCTTTGTTCGTCAATTGAGACCACTTTCCGCATGTCTTCAAAACTCGGATCGTTTGGCACGGATTCATAATAAGGAATACAATAGTCATCGCAATAGCCATCGATTCGTGTTCTTCGAACCACTTCCCAGAAGACTAGCGCTAATGAGTATCTGTTTTCGGATTATTTAAATCAATTACTGTTTTACTGCAAAAATAGTAAAAATCATAAAAATAGTAAATAATCGAAACCCACATATCGGCCAATCTGTACGACTCAAACACATCGCTCTTCATAGTCTGGTCGAGCACTTCCGGAGCCATATATCGTTTAGTGCCGACTCTGTGATTGTGGGCGACGTCCACTTTGCCGGTGGTCTGCGTGTGAGTGACCGCAAGTCCAAAGTCGGCGATACAACAATTGAGCGGATCCTTCATAAGAATGTTCTTGGATTTGATGTCTCTGTGAGCAATGGCAGGCTTTCCTAAACCCCCGAAGATCTCTGTGTGTAAGTGAAGAACACCGGATGTAATGGATATGAGGATTGAGAGCATTTGGTTGGCTTCGAGTGCGGTATCATTGAGATAGTCGTAAAGTGAACCCAATTCGTGATAACTAGTGATTAGCCATAACTGAGTGCATGAGTTATGTGAAGTCACGTCAGAGCCCAGAAACGCCAACACATTCTCGTGTCTCAACATAATAGTGCTGTAGATCTCTGTCTCTCTATTCCACGACAACTCATCTCTACTGAAGAATATTTTGACGGCAATGTTGTCCGACTGCCAGATGCCTCTCCAGACCTCCCCATACCGGCCCTTCCCTATACAGTCCTCCAAATGTATTTGTTTGGCTAACGTTCTCTGTATTAGTAACGGGAGTCCAGAGCCCGAGCCAGAGGTCATCGAGTGTTCGAACACTTCGCGCAAAGTCGAGTCGCCGGCGGCGGTCACCCGAAGGTCGTCATTGTAGGTGCAGTCGGTTGGGCTTCGGTCGCCGTTCGCTCCGTTCAGGCCTTTGCGCAACAAATGAGTCATTTTCTGCCTGTGCTTCGACCGCTTCCACAACACAATCAAAGATATTATGCAAACCATTAGAGTTAAGCCAATCACTGAACCCAACACTGCGTACAACCAATTACTGTCGGGGGTCTCACCCACTGTCCCCACCCTCTGCTCATTGGGTGAATGTCCGGCCACTGATGGCCACCAACTGTTGCAATGGTTTTCTCGACAGCAAAAAGCGCTGTATTTATGAGTCGTCCGAATGAAGAGTTCGTGCGTTTCGTTCAGTTTAGAGGCCTTTGAGCCACAGATCATATGATTGTAGTTCAGAGAAAGACATCCCCTCTTCCGCACCACCAGCTCTCCCGACCGGCCCTCCAGTGCCGTCGAACTGAAGCACTGATTCGCAACAGATATAACATTTCATTACAACTCAACTCAAGACAAGACAAGACAACTAATGACATACCATTGCACTGCTTCTGCAGCTCTTCATCTGATCCAGTGGTCGGTCACACGAATCGAATTCACATTCGAAACAATTTATAAACTTTTCACTCATTTCTTGGCTTTTGTTTAAAACAAATAAATATAAATTTATTTTAAATTAAATTCATATTTAAATTAAATTTTAATGAATTCTATGTTTTGAAGTAAAATATTTTTATCAATTGATTCATACTTTTCAGTCATCTTAGTCTAAGACTTAGATAAACAAAGAATTTCAATCTATTCAGCCATTGGCTGAGACCCGGAAAAGCAAACTCCGAGTCAACCAATCAGAGAGGGCTTAGAGAAAGCGATACGAAATTTGAGAATAAAAAAGAATTTTAATTGTTATTTAACACTAACTCGTAATAGCCTTTAAATAAACAAATATTATATTTGTTAGTAGAGCTCAAATGTATTAATATTTAGACCTAAAGTATTAATGTATTCAAATGAATATTTCATATTCTAATCTCAACTTATTAAATTTAAGCAATTATTAATTAGGTCGGACTGTAATTATTATATGATTTGGACTCTAAATCGATAATGCCAAGAATTGGGTTAGACCCAATTTTTGACTAACATTAAAAATTTAAAACAAAGTTTTTAATTAATATAACCATCTTTATTTTTATAAACATAAAGATTGCTTAATTGGAATTAATATTGCTATCAAGTTTATTAATAAAAATATTTATTAAATTTTAAGTTATATAAGTTTATATCGATTATAATTTATTGAACTTATAATGTAATAAATAACTTAGAGTAAATTTAATTTAATAAATTAGTTTTATTTTACGTTAAATGTTAATTTTTAATTAGAGAAGGTCGGCCGATCTAGGGGGGATCAGGGGAGGAATTTTTCCAAAAACGCTCAAAAAACCCATATATTTATGATGAAATTTTGCCTAATTTAAATAGATTTAAACCAATTTAAACTAAATTTAGTTAAATTAACTAGATTTAAACTGGATTTAGCACCAATTTAGGGAAAATTTCCTAATTTTGGCCGAAAAAAAACAAAAAATTTGCCGGTTACCTTAGGCGGCCGGCGAAAATACGAGAGGGGTACCTTTTCGCAGACGATATGCTAAAGGGGGGATAAATCCAAATTTTTAATATCAGGGGGGATTTTTGCCTGATTCCCCTTCTCGATCCCTGCTATAAATGTACATGCTAAATATTTATTGTAACTTATTTGTTCTTTTATATTTTGACAGCTGACGGAAGCTCTAAAGTATCAAATTTTAATAAACATATACTATGGGAACAATATAATCAATTAAATTTCTACTGTATAGCAGCACAAGTTTGCCTATATATGAATCGTTTATAAAATTCATTATAAATAAATTAATAATTTTTAAACTTAATGCAAATTAGAGACAAGAATCGGAGCACTTTTTGCTAACCCGACCCGACCCGACATTTCTAAGACGTTAACCCAAACCGACCCGACCCGACCCGACAGACAAAAATTTCTAACCTGACCCGACCCGAAATCCAACTCAAATCAAATAATAAAACAATCATAATTTATTTTTAAAATTTAGTTAAATAACTATTTAAACTTAATGGTAATTAAAACAGAATTTTATTGTATTTAAAACTCAAAACATAATTTATATTATTTAATTTTATAATTTAAATTTAATTTATTGTTTTTGACTGATATAAAATTATCTAATGTTTATAAATAAATAGTTGCACTCTGATTTAAAGACTTACAAGTAACAAACCAATCATTAGTTATTTTAGTAACTTTTTGTGTTTTAATGAGTTTTTAATTACGATATTTATAATATATTAATAGTATACGGTTAATATTAGTTAATAATTTTAAAGTTTTATATATTTTGTGTAATCAGTTTTAATAAACTAGGTTAAAATTATTACTAGCATAGGTTTAGCAAATATAAAACAAATTTAAATAATTTTTATATAAAAACAATTATAGATAGCTTAATATTTTTAAAATTAATAACTAATTTTCCAAATTGATCTAAACGTTAAAACTTTATATTTATTTCAATTTGTAGTTATTTGAAATGAATTATAACAAAAAAAGTTAATAAATATTTGATTATATCAAATTTCGGGTTGACACTTGTTAACCCGACCCGACTTTTTTAAAAGAGCAACCCGAAACGACCCGAACCCGAAAATTTTAAGCGTAACTCGACCCGAACCCGAACTTACTCGATTCTTGTCTCTAATGCAAATTACAAAACTTTCTTTAAAATTCTCAATTTTAACACTTTCAAACATTAACATTGAATTTATGAACAAATTTACAACAAACAAACTTGCTTCATTTTATTAAATCTATTCCAAAGTGGCCCTATTTGACACTTAAACTATAGTACATTGTTATTGTCTACGCTAATAAAGTTTAATATTAGTTAAGGTACAAATAAATCTGTATAAATAGTATAATGTATTGTAATTAATATTTTTAACAAGATCGTGATCTATTTTGACACTCCAGCTGGTTTGCAAATGGCAATGAGACACAAAATTAAAATTATATAGTTTAATAATTTAAGCGCATAGTTCGTCTTTAGTTAGTTACTTTATTTAATATTACACTTATTGAAAACAAAATATTTTTAAAAATAACATTGTACAGTTAATTTTAAGTAATTCCTATTAATTCGAAATGAGGCTCAAAAGTTTTCAATGACTTATTGTGAGACTAAACCATTAAAATAAACCATAATCTTGTTACAAAATAAAAATTTTAATATATCATATAATCTAATAAGTTACACTACATTATAATATTTATACAGATTTGTATGATATAACTTACATTAAATTTATTGCAGTTTAAGTAAACAAATATCAAATATAAATTTAGATCAAATTAATAGACTTTTAGAATCAAAAGTTAAAAATTTAAAGGAATTGAATGTAGCATAGAGTTAGCCAAGGGGAGGAAAGTAACTTATAACAAAATTATTCCCTGATTTAAAAAAAAATTTGGCAAATATTTTCCCTGAGTTTTACGCCGGAAAATAAAAATCCTTTTATTTGTATGTTTAAAAAAATTAAAATTAGAACATTTTTTTAAAAATTTGTGCTAAATTTAGCTTTAGTTCGGTTAAATAAACTAAATTTTGTATAAATATTGATTAAAGTTAATTAAATCAAGTTAAATTATAATAATTAAAATTTAAAAGATTATTTTGGCCTTGTTACTTAACCAAAAAGATTTGTAACTCATTAATTTAACCTGTTTGAAAAAATTAATTTTATTAAATTCTGCAAACATTTTGAAATTTACATGTAACACATTATACAGTCAGTTTCAGAAATGTGTGATCAAAAACGAAGTAGTAGAATAATGCGCACTCTGGCGCAACTTTATTTAC
>JAQFXP010000425.1:0-30629 GCA_034693685.1 Belba bartosi | reverse complement strand
GCGCTTTACCGCTGGACCACAGAAGCTATATTTTATTATTGGCTTAATTTTCCTAATCATAAATAAAATAATAAAATCCTCCTAAACGCCCCCAGTTGCGGCTAAAATATATATCATTAATTTTTAAATGTTTTAGAGGTTACAAAAAATATTATGTTACATTGTAAGTCCGTAAACAATAAATGACCACTCATAGTAAGTCTGCGGAAATTAGAGACCATGTGTGCTGCATAACCGTATTAGTCCTGCTCTCACTCAACATATTTATAATTATTTTATATTAAAATAAAAGTTAAATTCAATTAACTAGTTGCGTGCTTTTCTATGTAATAATGCACCTAAACCTACATGTGCTCACATCTTCTGCCATTTTAGATCGTAGGTTTATTTGAAAATAAAATACTAGAATAAAAGAATTATTGCATTAAATTTTTAAAAACTGGATTAAATAAATTATTTATTTTATTAAAAAATATTATAAAATATATTATATAAATTTCTTCGTGCCGCTTTTCCATTATATTAAAAATAAAACAATTTTGATAAATGAATAAAATTATTTAAACTTAATTACAGTATAAACCTAAATAATTGCCACTTATAATATCGTTTATTTGCCATGTATAAATATATACATTATAATAAATTATATACAGGTATTAAAATATTTTTATTCTTGTGTTTTATTTTTAAATTTAAAATTTTTATAAAATCAAATATTGAGATATTTTTCCACACAATTTTAAACTTTTCATAACAACAATTTTTGTGTTTAAAAAACTCACAAATTGATAAATATTATTAAATAAATTTTGCAAAATTATTTTATTTGTACAAATAATTTGTGCAAATTTTGCTCAGTAATCAACAGAAAGTTATTTATAACAACAATCTTTAATGTTTGTCATTAAAATATAATAAAAATGTTATTTTATTCAAGCTAATTATAATTTTATAAAATATTTAATTATTATTTAATTTAAGTTAAATTTAAATTTCTAAAAATAAATTTAAATAACTCAATGCATTTAAATATTTATAAAATAATTAGTTAAAAATACATCGATTCACGGCCGACTGTTCTCCATGTTTATAGAAATTAAACAAAATTAATAATTAAAATAAACTAAACAAATTAATATACAGTAGGCAACACTTAAACTAAACCAGTTTATTTTTTAATTTATTTGTTATTAATTTATTAATAGATAATTAAAAATATATGTAAAGCAACATTGATGGAATACACTGATTAAAATTAAAATTTAAAAAATAAAATTTGATTATTATAAATTAGATAACCAAAAAACTATTAAGAATGCAAAATGTTAAAATTCAATAAAATTCAATAATAATTAATTTTATTATTTTGATTATTTTATAATTTATTTTTTCGCAATTAAACATTGATATTTATTTAAATAGAATTAGTATTTATTTATTTATTTTCCGCCCAACACTTGACCTTTATATATGATATTAAATATAAGTCCTGCAAATGTATTAAGTTTTAAATGCAAATCAAATTAAATATCATTGTTTATTAAATCGATTGCGTTTTCATATCAGACAAATTGGGCGCTACTCAACATATATAAAATATTTACTAATTGCTTATTTGTTGGGGTTTGCGGTAATTGGAAGTATGAGTCCTTAGAGCACAGTGATGATCAATAAAGTAATGAATATAAGTTTATCTATAGTTTTTGTATATATATTAAAATAAAATTTTTAAAAATTAATAGCATTATCATTTAATCCAATATTAAAACTCAAAGTATTAATATTTTCTAAAATTTAATTGTTAAATAAAATATACAGTTTGTTGAATGCATTGGCTTTACTAATTGTATTTATTATAAAATTAATTAATACTAAATCAAATCGTAAACGACATAAAATTATTTTAAATATTTATTCTATTAAATATGGAAAAATAATAATTTTATTAAAATTGTCAAGTGAATTAATTTTTAAAAGTAATATCTATTTACATTGCATATTTTTTAAATTAATATTTATGTTAAAATCAAATATTAATTGATTTTTAAACTAACATAAACTAAGAATAATTACAGTTTTGTAATGCTGAATTTGTTTCTAAATTTTATATATTTATTTCATTTAATATATAAATTTGTTTAAAATATATATTTTACAACTTATATAATTTTTTTATCGTATATAAAATAAAATATTTATATGTTTTAATAATATTACTTGTGAAGACAAAAGCTACCGACGTTAAAAGGTAAATGGAAATTTTTATCATTTTTATAAAAAACAAATTATAAATTCTGGAAATTATGTAAAATACATTTTTAATACTATTAATTAATTCAAACAAATATCAATTATTTTTATTAATTCAAATTTTCAATAAATCGAAATTGAAATTAAAATTTAAATAATTATTTTTTTTACAATTATTTACTTTAGTAAATAAATATAATTTTTATTTTAAACAAGATCAAACTTTAATTAATTATTTTTTCATTTAATCTTTTCTATACAAAAACATTTTAGGTTAATATTTATGAAATTATATTAATTTCGCTTGTTAATTAATTATAATTTATATAACAAATTTTTCTTATTCAAAACAAATGTTTTAATTTAATAATAAATTACTAAAATTAATTAAATTTAAAATATTTTTAACTAAAATAATATGTATTCAATTAACATTTGAAAAACAGTAAAAATGTAATTTTAGATAGTAGGTTTTATATAGAATTTATGTTTGAAAATAAAAAACCAGGATAAAAAAAATTATTATATTAAATTTTTAAAAAATAAATCGAATAAATTATTTATTTTATTAATAATTATTGTAAAATATATCATAAAAATTAAGTTCTCGCGCGTGAGACCATTTTAATAAATACAAAAAAATTTAAAATAAAATTAAAATTATTTAAACTCAATTACAGTATAAAATATTTAATTTAGTATTTATGAAATTATATTAATTTTACAGGTAAATTAATTATAATTTATATAACAAAATTTTTCTATGCAAACTATAAATTTAAATTAATTAAATTTAACATATTTTAAAATAAACTATTATGTATCTAATTAACAAAATTTGAAAAACTTTGATATTTGATAAATAAATTAAAAAATTCTAATTTTATCAATCGTATACCAATTTTTTAAACAATATAATTAAACACTATTATTAATAAAACATATACAGTATTTCAAAAATTTTTTTATTTATATGCAAATAATAAGCAAACTGTAATTTGTATAATTTTAACAAAAATAATAATTGAATTAAAATAAAAAATATACAAATGAAAGACAAAATAAGCCTCTTTAATTTTAATTATTAATTTTAGTCAGCGATTACTACAAAGTTTTATATTCTGCAAATTAAATGCAAAAATTATTAGTTTGACTGAAATCATAAATGTAATTAAAAACAAACCAGATTAAGTGAAATTTGCAATAATAATCAAAATTTATTTAATGAATTCACAAATCATTACAAATTGCAACTAATAGGATTATCAAAAAAGGCATTTAGAATATAATAGTTAATTTAGTTTAAATTAACCAAATAAAATTGAGAAAAAACTAAATTAATTTTGTTACATTGTAAATACTGTACTATTTTTTAAAATTAATTTTTGTAATATTCTGGTGAAATATTTTAATCTAATTTTTTGTTAGTAAAATCTGTAGTTAAAAATTTTTACATATGCAGCTCTATAATTCACATCAACATTGATTGATAAAATTCAATTAAAAATTAATTTAGTTAATCAGTATTTACGGAAATTCTATTACAATTTTATTTCAATAACTGAATTGTTGTTAAAACTATTGCTTAAAAAAAGATTTATATTACATTTGTTAAAACTTTATTAAATCTATATTAAAAACAAATTATCTTTTAAATACATATTAACCTTGTGAGAACTTAACAATAAATAACACAAAAGCTCTACAATCTTATAGAATTTAAACGATAGTTGTTCAAATAAATGAATATTTATAATACAAATTTTATAAAAATAAGTTCAATTTTAATAGCAATAGACAGCTACTAATGGTAATTAAAAAAACACATTTAGTTAATATAATATTTTATTACTTATTGTTAAAGTTTTTTAAAGCATTATTTAAATAAATTATACTAAATGACAAAACTATATATACATTTTATTGAAAATACTGTATATTAAAAATTTGGGTTAAATAAAATGTACAATTAATTAATATATATTTTAAATACAAGTTATTAATTGGTGCTGCGTCTCTTGGTAATCCGGAATCAGTGTATGTATATGTGACTCAGATAAAAAATTTTAAATTAATTTTGATGTTAAATTTTGATTAATTAATAAAATGTATGTATGATTAAATATAAGACATTATTTCTACAGTAATATAATTAAAATATTAAAATTTTTTGTAAAATTATTTAATTCAAACTGAAATTATTTCCGAATAACTATTAATTACGGAGATATAATTAAAAAATTTAAATTTTTTTTAATCGATTGTACTAGATTATTCCCTAAGCTTAACAATAACTTTTAGTCTAAACACAATTTTATTTACGTCAAAATTACAGTATATAAAAAACTTATAATTATATACATTTAATACTTTTATTTAAATAAAATACTGTTTTTATTAGTAGAATATAAAATGTAAATTTTCAAAATATAATATTTGGCGTTTATTAACATTTGGGCAGCGTTTTATTCACATTGCTGCCCAAAATCAACGCATAACCTGATTGTTGTTTGTATTCAAGACAGACTAACAATCTCATCAGTTGTATTGAAACTTAATTTAATGATTACTAATTAAATTGTTATTAACTTAATTTCAATCATACGTCTACTTGTGGGCGCGACTAATTATTAATCTCTTAATTACTGATTATTTTTCTGTCGCCGAACTGATAATCTATTTGACACTAACTAATCACTCGCATCGATACAACAATTAATAGAACTCATGCCCATTCGCACCACTTCTTTAAACCAAACTAAAACCAGACTACAAAACATCTCTAATCGCTTTACTGTTCCGCACCGGATTCACGACTTGGAACATTTTTCTCGACAAATCAACTAAATTCAAAACAACTCATCTTGTAATCAGTGGACAGACAGTGCGACTACATTCGTAGTACATCTTATTTGCGTCATTCGTAACTCTCCAATAACGCTTGCACTATCACCGACAACAATATCAAATCATGTAAATCCCCCAAAACGCCTCTCACAAATTAAACTAGTATATATCCAATTAAAAACATTTGAAAAACAGTGATAATTGATAAATGAATAAATTATTTTTTATTTATTTAAAGTACAAACCATTAAAAGTATACTAATTTTTCGAATAAATATTTTTTTTATAAATATTTAAATTTAGTATTTAAACTTTTTAATTTGATTTATTTTACTATTTTACAATTAATTTACAAAATATTTAAAATAATTTAAGTAAAAGTTTCAATATTAATTAAACACTATTATTAATCAAACTTACATTTCAAAAATCCTTCTATTTATAAACAAATAATAAACAAACTGTAATTTATGTAAATTTGTCAAAAATAATAATTGAATTAATATAAAAATATACAAATGGAAAAAGAGATTCCGCTTTTTAACTTTAATTATTAATTTTATTCATCCATTACTACAAACTTTTATATTCTGCAAATTAAATGCAAAAATGATTATTTTGACTAAACGTCATAACTGGAATTAGTGACAAAACAGATTAAGTGAATTTTGCAAAAATGATCAAAATTTATTTAATGAATTTATAAATTAATTAAAAAATTGCAATGCTTATACTAATTGTATTATCAAAAAAGACATATCACGCGTATCACATTTTAACTTTTTTAATTATAAGGATATGTAATGGAGTTATATATTAAATAATAAATAAAATTAATTTAAGAATAATTTGATAATTCGTTTCATTAAAGATCAAAATAGCATTTCTATTTGTCTTTTTAATCTAGTTTAAAAACTAGACGTTTTAAATCCAGAAATCTATACATTAATCTGCTCACTTGCGCAATTTATTTCTAATTATTCAATCACTGTTTATATTTCCATCTCTATATTAAAAACTTAAAGCAACTGGTTTTAAAAACATTTAATGCATAATCTACTCTAATCAAATTACAAATAATTTTTATTAGCTCAGCAACTTATTCTAAACATATATATCGCTCCGATACCAATCACACTCATAACCAGGCATTCAAAATTCAAATTTAAAAGTTGTAATTTTACAAACATAATGTATGTTAGATGTAAAATCAGCTGGTCATTTCTTTACGTAACAAATATAATGCAAACTTATACATTATTACTTATTTATTATATTATTAAAAATATTTTGTATATTGAATCCAGACGTGTTAAGGCTAATACCACATGTGTTAAGCCAAGGCTAATACCAAATAATATAATTATATCAGCCGAGTGTTAGATTAGTATAGAACAGCAGATTAGGAGCAATACTATTGGTTAGTACTAACGCAAACAATATTACCGAAGACCATATTGCTAGTGTTACATGTTAAGAAAACTGGTGATTGAATCCCAAATCTCATTTAATAGTCACAACATTTGTGTAATTTGACAAAACACAAAACACGTCCAAGTATAAATGTACAAATTTTTTATAAATAATGTCTCTAAAAAGTAGCTCGCGAGCTACCAATTTTGAATGCCTGCTCATAACGACTGTAACCGCACAGTCGACGTCAATATCACGTCACGCCTCTCATATTGTCTGTCAAAAAACATTTAAAATAGAACTTTATAAAATCAAAAAAAGTAATTTTTGTATTGTTACGTATATTTATTTTATATAAATAATTTATTTTAATTTTATGTGAATCGCAGTCGATTTATTTATATTTTCAAAATAGATTATTGCAACAGAATGTCTTATCTGTAAATATTTATATGAAAATATTTATTTATTTAAAATATTAAATTTAAATTTTATGCTTACTTTTTTTGGTGCGTTATAAACCGTTTACAATTAACATATTTTTATAGTTTTTAATTCTAATAATAATATTAAAATAGTTTTTATGTCTGTCACAAATTTAAAATTTTATTTAAATTAAAAATAAAATATTAATTAAATAAAAAATGTTTCTCCTAATAAACATAATACAATTATATTAATATATTTATTTGCAATATTTTATTTAAAATTATAAAATTTTTTGTTATTATTCGTTATTTAATGTTTTTATTTGAAATATGAATTATTTAGATAAAAATTAAAAATAAATACAAAATTAAATTCAATTTTGGAAATTAATAATAAACCATTTGAATGGATTATGTAATAAATTGGCTTGGCGTTTCGGAGCTTTTCTGATACTATAAAAATAAATTTAAAATTACAAAATATGCTTATGTCAAATATGCCAATGTCGAATTTGCCAATGTTGAATATGTCAAGTCAGTTATACAAGTTGGTTATAAATGTTGGGTATGGGATTGTGATATAACAATCTTGTATAAAACTTAAATGTAAAAGTCGGGTTTGGAAGTGGAGTATCGTAGTTGGATATAAAAATCGAATAATAAAATTAGAAAAAGTAATTTTTGTATTTTATATAAATGATTTATTTTAATTTTATGTAAGTCGCAGTCGATTTATTTATATTTTCATAATAGATTAATGCAACATAATGTCTTATCTGTATTTATATGCTTTAAATTATTCAAGAGTTAAAGTTTAATAAAGATAAATTGCTAATGTATTTATTAAAGCAATAAAGTATTACTGCAAAGTAGATGGTTATTTTGAATTTAGATTTTAAATCCAATTATTATGCTAGAATAAATTTTTAATTTAATAAAATTTAATTTAATGTTTTATTTAAATTAACAAAATATAAAATATTTTAAAATTTTATTATTACTAATAACCAAAATAGAAATTCTCATTAAAATTTGATAAATGAATAAACTAATTTATATTTAATTACAATGCACAACAAAAGTGCGCAATTACAGTGCGCAATTTTATTTATTTTTGCAGATCAAATTATTTATTATTTAAAAATAGTATTTTATTTATTATTCATAATTATTATTATTTAAATTAAATTAAGTAATTTATTTAATTGTATTAAAAAACATTATTATTAATAAATTATAAGTTTAAAATTGTTATTTATTTATTTATAATCAATTAAAAATATAAAAACTGTAATTTAATTAATTTCAATAAAAGTAATAATTAACAAAAAATTTAAATATATCCATGGTCATAAGTTTGAAATAATTTTTTTTAACTTTAATTTATGTAAGATTTATAGATAATTAAATTATTATAACAATTAATTTATAATTTTTTTAACAATAAATAAAAATTTAAATGTTAAATTAAAACCATTTTTTAATTAACAAGGAAATGTGTTTATTTTGAAAACTATTTGCTAGATATTTTTGCATCAAAATAAAGATCAATTATTATGTAATTCAAATATATAGTTTATATCGGCAAATTTTATTTTATTATGATAAACAAATATTGCATTTTTAGTTTGATAGTATAAATTAAAATTGGTTTATTTTAAAAATATTAAATTATGCTAATTTTTATATTTTTTGCATTAAACAATTTCCATATTTTAAATTTTCTATTAGCAAATTTTGTTATGTTGTAAAACACAAATTAAGATTATTAAAATTTGGTTTTGTATTTTGTGCTTCCCATTATGTCATAGTTGTAAAATATTTTTTAATTTAATATAATCAAGCAGTTTTTGATTAAACTGCGTTTTTGTATTTTAGTTAATTTTGGCGCCAATCGTATACTTATAATTTAAATAATAAAATTTTATTTTCAAATAAATTGTATTTATAATTAATAATACGATTATTTTATTTAAAATTTGTTCAAATGTAACATAAAATTAGGCTGCTATTTTGTTAAGGGATTAAATTATTATTTTGTTTAAAATAATTATTAATATATCAAATTAATTTGAATAAACATAAATAAATTACAACAAAATACTGTTCTTAATTTTTACTTAATTTTAAATTTTTTTAATCAAATGCTGCAGTTTAACGAAATAAAAAATTTTTTTATAACTATTGTTATTATTGACTGAAATTCCAATTTGTGAACATCTAAGAAGTCATTATGTTTTTAAGGTTTTAAAAGTTTAATTGCATTTGGTATTCTGCGTTTTTTTCAATTTCTCAGTTGCAATAGTATGAGGATAGTAACTATGACAATATATTAAAAATATAAGTGCAAATCGAATAAACTTAAAAAAGGAAATTTAAAAAATTAATATAAACCAATTTGTTTATAAATAATTATAGACATTTAATTTTTTAAATACTGTATTTTAATGTCCAAGTTTAATAATAATTTTATTCAGTTAAATATACATAATAATTTTACTTGCCGTATTAACTCAAATATAGCTGCATACCGGTATAAACTAGGATGACCATTTGTGCTAAAATGGCTTTAAAGACGTTACCGTCATGACCTTTGATGCCCAACTCAATTTAAAAAAGCTAAGATTTTTATTATAATTTGTGTACAATTTTTATTTTCAATATTTTTTGAATGAGATGTGTAAAGAATAAACCACAATAATTAATTAATTAAAAATAAAAAACAAAAACATTGTCACTCTTATTTGACACTGTTTCATAATAATCAAAGGTATTATTTTAAAAAATTAATACGTTGCTTTTGTCTTGATCATCTAATTAACAATTTCTTATTCGCATACATTGTATGTTCGTTTGTTGATATAAACAAATCTTCAATAAATTGTAGCATTATTTGCGGTTGTTTTCTATTAAGAAGTTTATATTTTGAATGTTTAACTCATGACTATAAACTTAGTATAGAAAACGTATATAATAATTGACTCTAGAAGTCAGAGTTGGGCATCATATGTCATGACGGTCTAAAGAAATCTTTTAGTATAAAAAATCTGTATAATTATTATTTACATTTAATTGCAAAGTTAATAATTCGATTAATTTTTATTGCAACATGATATTATTTTTTTTCAAATTTTAAACTAAAATATAAAATATTTTTTTTAGTTCTTTATTTTTATTTAATTTATTTAATGTTTTAATAGTTAATATTAAATGTTTGATTTTTTTGTTAATTTAATTTATTTTAAATTTCGAACAACTTTATAGTTAGTTATTTGTTAAAAGGCATTAGATCAATCTGACTTTATACCGGCATGTCTCTATAATTAAGATATTACGATAATTGTGATTTTGATGTAATAAAACAACTTAATTCATTGTAAAACTTTGGTTAAAAAAGATTTATAATTAATAAGAAAAAAATATTTTTACATTTAAATAATATAAAAATATAAATTTTATAATAATTATAATGTTTATCTCAAAAATATATATATAAACTGTAATTTAAATAATTTTGATAAAATCATTAATAGAATAAAAATAAAAATCAACATAAGGAGTTGCAAGTACGAAAAGAATTATTTTTAATTTAAGTAAAGTTTTATAGTATGTAAATAAAAAAAAATAAAAAATAATTATTGAAAAATAAATTCAAACTGTTTAATTTTTCTATTTAAATTTTTATTTTATAGAAATATTTTGCAAATTTTAATTTTAAATAATAAAATTATTTTGTTTTGTGTAAAACTTTATCAATCTAAATATGGCGTCTGTATGCAGTTGTTAGTTAAGTCTTCAAATGTGTTGTTATTCTTTACAGAAGCTGTAAATCAAAATTAAATATATATATATATATTAGACTTATAGAGTAAAATGTGCGCTTGCTTTTTATAATAATTTTTTATTATTGTATTATAAATAATAATATTGAAATGAAATTGAAAATTTTATTAAATACATTAAACAAACTGTAAAATTATTTATTTTAATAAACTTTGTAATTAATTTGCTAATGACTGAATTTACAAAATTGTAACTTTTCCTGCAATCTACTACTTAATCGGACACCGGTCATTCAAAAACAATGATTTTTTTAATTTTGTATTTTTGTCTAGTCAATATTTTTAAAACTTAATTACAGTATACAATTAAATAATTGTTTCTTAAAAAATTGTTTATTTGCCATTTATAAATATAAATATATACATAAAAAATATAAAATGTTTATTTTTGTATTTTATTTATAAATATAAAATTTTTATCAATTCAATTATCTAGAATTATTAATTGATACATTTATAATAGGTTTTTATATAAATTTTATTTAATTTAATTTATTTTAAATTTTTTGTAATATATAATTTTAAAAATATTATTTTACAAAAAATAATTTTATAATGATTATTAATTTAAACTTAATAATATTTACATTTAATATTTTTAAAATTAACATTTAAATTAAAACCAAAAAGAAATTAAATTTAAAATTAAGTTAAACTAAAAACAATTAGAGTTTTTTTTATTGCTTTTGCTTTCAAATTGTGAATATTTATTTCATTTATTTATAAAATTATTTAAATTATATATTCTACATAATTTGTCTAGAGTACTGTACTTAAAATAAAACAAATATATATGTTTTAATAATATTACTAGTAAAGACAAATAGCCACCGACTAAACAAATTAAATAAAAAATTTTATCAATTTTATAGCAAAAAATTATAAATTTGAGAGATTATGTAAAATACATTTTAAATATAATCAGTTACTTGAGACAAAATTTTTATTTTTATTTAAAATAAATTAAAAATATCAAAATATTGCAATTAAAATTTAAATAATTATTGTTTTTACAATTATTTACTGTAGTCAAAAAATATATAATTTTTACTTAAAACAAGATTAAAATTTAATTAATTGTTTTTGCATTAAACTTTTTTATACAAAAACATTAATTTTATTTAAATAAAATAACATTATTGTTATCTGAATGAAAGTGTTAGTAAATAACCAGTTAGTATAGACTACAACTATGTGTTCTCATGCAATCCGCCTCATAGCTAGCTTTTTTGTATTTATTACATATTAGTTTCAAAAATGTTATTTAAAACTGTACAAATTTAATTTTAGATAATAGATTTTATTTGACCGACTGTTCTCCATGTTTATAGAAATTAAACAAAATTAATAATTAAAATAAATTATACAAATTAATATACATTAGGCAACACTTAAATTAAACCAGTTTATTTCTTAATTTATTTGTTATTAATTTATTAATAGATAATTAAAAATATATTAATATGTAAAGCAACAATGCTGGAATACACTGATTATAATTAAAATTTAAAAAACAAAATTTGATTATTAGAATTTAAATAACCAAAAAATATTAAAAATGCAAAATGTTAAAATTTAAAAAAATTTAATAATAAAGTTTATTATTTAGATTCTTTTATAATTTATTTTTTCTCAATTAAACATAAATATTGATTTAAATAGAATTAATATTTATTTATTTGACGCCCAACACTTAATGTTTATATAGGATATAAGTCCTGCGATTGTATTAATTTTTAAGTGCAAATCAAATTAAATTTTATTGTTTATTAAATCGATTGCGTTTTCATATCAGACAACTTGGGCGCTACTCAACATATATATAAAATTAACTAATCGCTTATTCGTTGTCGTTGGGGTTTGCGGTAATTGAATATATGAAACCTTAGAGCCCAGTGATAATCAATAAAGTAATGTCTATAAGTTTATTTATAGTTTCTGTACATACTGTATATATTAAAATGTTATTGCATTATTTTTTATATACAAAATTAAAACTCAAAGTATTAATAATGCTTAAAATTTGATTGTTAAATAAAATATACAGTGTTGCATGCATTGAATTTATTAATTGTATTTATTTTAAAATTAATTAATATTCATTCATACTAAATTAAATCGTAAACAACATAAAATTACTTAAAATATTTTTTCGATTAAATATGAAAAAATAATAATTTTATTAGAATTGTCACATGAATTTATTTTTAAAAGTAATAACTAGACTTGGCCAAATGTGGCTTGACTCGTGGCTTTCTAGAGTGTAGTAGGAGTTTTATATCAAGTTAATATTTATGAAATTATATTAATTTTGCTTGTTAATTAATTATAATTTATATAACAAAATTTTTCTATGCAAAACAAATGTTTTAATTTAATAATAAATTATCAAAATTAATTAAATTCAAAATATTTTTAAATAAAATAATATGAGTCCAAATAACATTTGAAAAACAGTAATATTTGATAAATTAATAAAATAGTTTATCAAATAAAAGTATACCTATTTTTAAAATAAATTTTAATATGTATAACTAAATTTATTTTCAAAGTATATAAAGACTTGTTAAGAATTTATGACTTTAATTATAGTTTCAAAATAATAGCTAAAACTGTAGAAATAAAATTTTAGACAGTAGGTTTTATAAAGAATTTATATTTAAAAATAAAAAACCAGGATTAAAAATTTAATCGTATAAATTATTTATTATATTAATAATTATTGTAAAATATATCATAAAAATTAGATTCTCATGCGCCAGTCCGTTTTATTTAATTCAAAACAAGTTTGATAAATGAATAAAATCATTTAAATTTAATTACAGCATAAAATATTTAGTTTAATATTTATGAAATTATATTAATTTTAAATGTAAATTAATTATAATTTATATAATAAAATTTTCCTCTGCAAAACAAATGTTTTAATTTAATAATATTAAATTACCAAAATTTATTAAATTAAAAATATTTTAAAATAAACTAATATGTATCCAATTAACAACAATTAAAAAACATTGATATTTAATAAATGAATTAAAAAATTCTTATTATTTACATTACACTTTATCAAACATATACCAATTATTTAAAAATAAATTTTATTTTTTGTATAAATATTTTAAATTATTATTTAAACATTTTTCATTTAATTTACAAAATATTTAAAGTAATTAAATTAAATGTGTTAATATTACTTAAACACTATTATTAATAAAACCAATATTTCAAAAATTCCCCTATTTATAAGCAAACTGTAATTTATATAATTTTGGCAAAAATAATAATTGAGTTAAAATAAAAAATATACGAATGGAAGAAGAAAGAAGTAGATTTAACTTTAATTATTAATTTTATTCAGCGATTACTACAAACTTTATATTCTGCAATTTAAACGCAAAAATTATTAGTTTGACTGAAAGTTATAACTGGAATTAGTGACAAAACAGATTAAATGAAATTTTGCAAAAAATGATCAAAACTTATTTAATTAATTCATCGATCAATTAAAAATTTGCAATGAATATACTAATTGTATTATCAAAAAGGCATATTACGTGTATCATTTTTTAACATTTCTAATTATAAGGATATGTAATGAGATTTTATATTAAATAAAAATAAAATTAATTTAAGAATAATTTAATAATTCGTTTAATAAAAGACCAAAATAGCATTTTCTATTTGTTTTTTTAATCTAGTTTAAAAACTAGGCGTTTTAAAATAATTAAATCTATACATTAGTCTGCTGACCTGCACAATTTATTTTTAATTATTCAATCAATAATTTTCTTTTGTTCGCTATATTAAAAACACAGGTTAACTGGTTTTAAAATCATTAAATGCAAAAATCTACTCTAATCAAATTACAATTCTTATAGCGCGGCAACTTATTCAAAACATATACAGTATATCGCTCTTATACCAATCACTCTCATAACGACTGTAACCGCATGGTCGACGTCAATATCACGTGACGTATCCCATATGGTCCTTCAAAAAACAATAAAAATATAACTTTATTTTATATAAATATTTGTTAAATTATGTTTTAAATAAAATCTATTTATTAATTTTTTTATTCAAAATAATTTAAATAAAATAATATGTGTCCAATTTACATTTGTAAAACAATGATATTTGATAAATAAATAAAATAATTTATCAAATAAAAGTATACCTATTTTTTAAATAATTTTATTATGTATAACTAAATATATTGTAGTGATTCGGCCGTGCACTCCTGCCCGGCCGAATCACCTGAACCTTCAGTATTAGTAGCGGCCGTTAGGCCGACAGGTAGCCCGAGCGGTTGAGCTGCCTGCCCAACAACAACAATAACTCTAGTCTTACTTTTTGCGTAAAGTTAACTTTTTATTTAATAATAAACAAAAATACAATAAAACTTTTTAATTGAATTAAGGAGAGCTTACGCTCTTCTTATATACGGTTTAGGCCGGAAACTGTTTTGCAATCGAATTCGTGGTTTATCTCTTCAATCGAGCTGATCTTGCATCAGCTCGATTGAAGAGAAGTTGGTGTGATCGTACGCTCACAACACAGCACCTATACTTAATTAATGCATACTTGCATTAATAATGCAAATTAATGTTTTTATTGAAACTGGCTATTGTTCTATACAATAGCCAGAATACTACATTTTCTTTCAGCAAAACATTGACGTCCTCGGCATCATTAATAAACTTAAAATAATCCAATAATTACAATAATAATAAAATCCCTAAATAACAATAAAATTTAAATAAAATAATTATAATAATCAACAATATGTTCAAATAATAAAAAGACCTGTTAAGAATTTATGACTTTTAGTTTAGTTTTAAAATATTAGTTAAAACTGTAGAAATGTAATTTTAAATAATAGGTTATATAAATATATTTGAAAATAAAATACCAGGATAAAAAAATTATTATATTAAATTTTAAAAAAATTAATTGAATAAATTATATATTTTATTAATAAATATTGTAAAATATATTATAAAAATTAAGTTCTCGGCCTCTAGTACGTTTTATTAAATACAAAATAAGTTTGAAAAATGTATAAAATTATTTAAACTCAATTACAGTATAAAATATTTAGTTTAACATTTATGAAATTATATTAATTTTATGTGTAAATTATTTATAATTTATATAATAAAATTTTCCTATGTAAAACAAATAATAATAAATTACCAAAATTAATTAAATTAAAAATATTTTAAAATAAACTAATATGTGTCCAATTAATATTTAAAAAACATTGATATTTGATAATTAAATAAAATAATTTATAATTATTTACAGTACACTCCATTACAAGTATAGCAATTTTTCAAATAAATTTTATTTTTTATATAAAAATTTAAATTTATTATTTAAAATATTTAATTTGATTTATTATAACCTTTTACAATTAATTTAGAAAATATTTAAAATAATTAAATTAAATATGTTGATATTAATTAAACACTGTTATTAATAAAACCTATATTTCAATAATTTCTTTATTTATAAGCAAATAATAAGCAAACTTTAATTTATATAATTTTGGCAAAAATAATAATTGAATTAAAATAAAATATGTACAAATGGAAATAGAAAAGAAAGGTTTTAAATTTAATTATTATTATTAATTTTTATTATAAGCAAATAAAGATTATTTCAATGAAACTGTCACTAAATTTAAATTTTGTTTTTTATTTTTAATTTTTTTTATTTAATAATAAATTTTTAATATTTAAAAAATATTTAATAAAACAAATTATATTCTTTTAAATAATGTATTTTATGACCTATTAATTGTAATATTTAAATTTAAAAAATAAAATAAATTGTAAAATTTTTTTTTGAAAAAATAGACAAAATAACACTTCTTCTGCAACCATATTAAAGCTCAAAATGCTAAAAATATATTGTTAAAATGACTAATATATTTAGAAAATTTAATTTTAACTTAAAATCTTAATTTAAATATAGTCAGTTAAATTTTAAAAATTGCAAATATAGTTGAAAGTAGAATTCCCGCCAAAAATAATAAATTTTTTAAATTTATTTTTAATTTAATAATTATTTAAAATTGAGCTAATTTGATAAAAACAACTTATAAAAATTTAATAAACCTATTTTAAATCAAAACAAATTAAAAATCAATAAAATAAAAGTAAATTATATAACAAATTTAAGGAGTTCTAAATTAAAAATATAATTTTTTAACTAAATAAATTCTGGGGGCAAATCTGGTTACAATAAAAAATAATTTTTTTGTAATAATAATAAAATAGATATTTGAGTTTATTTTTAAAATATTTCAAAAATAATCAGTTAATTAATTTTAAATTTATAGAATTTCAATTTAGTGACAGTTTCATTGAAATAATCTTTAATAAGCAAACTGTAATTTATATAATTTTGGCAAAAATAATAATTGAATTAAAATAAAATATATACAAATGGAAAAAGAACAACGGGTTTTAACTTTAATTATTAATTTTAGTTAGCGATTACTACAAACATTTATATTTTGCAAATTAAATGCAAAAGTTTGACTGAAATCATTAATGTAATTAATGACAAACCAGATTAAGGGAAGTTAGCAAAGATGATCAAAATTTATTTAATAAATTCACAAATTAATTAAAAAATTGCAATGCATATACTATTATTAAAAAATAAATTTCGAATATGATTTCGGTTAATTAGATTTGACCAAATAAATTTGAAAAAAAACTAAATTAATTTTGTTACATTGTGAATACTGTATTATTGTTTAAAAATAATTTTTGTAATATTATGGCGGGATATTTTAATTTAATTTCTTATTAGTGAAATCTGTATTTAAAAATTTTAACATAAACAACTCTATAATTTTTATTAACATTTATTGATAAAATTCAATAATTAATTTAATTATTCAGTATTTACGGGAATTCTATTACAATTTTATTTCAATAACTGAATTGTTGTTAAAACTATTGCTTGAAAAAATTGTATATTAAATTTTTAAAACTTTATTAAATGTATAATAAAAACAATTTATCAATTCAATAAATATTAAATGTTTGAAAACTTAACAATAAATGCCACAAAAGCAATACAATATTATTTCATTTAACCGAAAGTTGTGCAAATATTTAAATGAATATTTTAAATACAAATTTTATAAAAAAAATATTTCAATTTTAATAACAATAGACTGTTACAAATTGTAATTAAAAAAATACATTCAGATAAAATAATGTTTTATTACCAATTGTTATTGTTTTTAAGGCATTTTTTAAATAGATTTGGCTGAATCGCAAAACTATATATACATTTTATTGAATATGTATTAAAAATTGGGTTAAATAAAACATAGTTAAAATTGAATGATCAATTTTGAAATATAAATTATATGCTATTTTTTATTTCTGATCATTAATTCTTAAAAACAAAAAAATTAGCTGGGTAGTTTTAGTGAAAATATGTTTGTAAACAATTTAATATACATTAATAATTTACCTGATTTTATTTTATTTGTCACAGATTACTATTAATATTTCAACTTGTTTAACATATATTGTTCAATTAATTTTGTCATGTAAATATTGTTTAACATTTTCTTTATTAAAACATTTAAATTTTAATTATATTTTAAAAATTTTCATTTTGCAATTAGCTATTATATATTTTAAATAGAAGTTATTAATTGATTTTGCATTATTAACAGTGTTGCAGCTCTTCGTAGTCCGGAATCAATGTATGTATATGTGACTGATATGAAAAAAATCTAAATTGTTTTTGATGTTTAATTTAGATAAATTAATAAAATGTATGTTTAATTAAATGTAAGAAATATTAGTTCTACAGTAACATAATTAAAATATTAAAAAAATTTTAAAATTATTTAATTCAAACTGTAATTACATACAAAACTTATTTTAATTTTTATAGAATTAAAATATATAATTTTAATATAAAATTTACCAATAAATTTAATATATTTCTATAATAAACAATTATTCTAAAATTTCAAAATAGTTTAAATTGTAGTTTATAATTGATATTGTTATCAAGTTTATTTCCATCAAATAATTGTTGAAATACTTTATTAATAAATGAATGTTCAGAGCAATACATATTTAGTCATCTAAAGCTAAAGTGAAACATATATTTAGGTTTAAAAGTAGAAATCGATTCCGACTCGGAATTGCTACTCCCGAACCCGATCGAAATTAGTCGGGAATCCCGGTCTAGTCCCGAATTTAAATTTTTATAAAATTAAAATAAATTTATTAATAAATTTAAAATTTTGATAAATTATTGAAAAAATATATGATTTTAATAGAAAAACTGTTAACAGTTCTATCCAGACATTAGATGTAATCTCAAAACATGTGTTGAAGTAATATTTTAATATTTTGATTTAAATAATCAAATCATTAATAAATTGTTGTTTTATTAAATGTTTTAATATTGATTAAACATTATTATTAATAAAATTTATTTTTCAAAAATGTCTCTATTTATAAGTAAATAATAAGCAAACTGTAATTTATATAGCTTTGACAAAAATAATAATTAAATTAAAATAAAAATATACAAATGGAAAAAAATACATATAAAAAATTAACTAGTAAAAAAATGTTTGAAAATAATTAATCTTTCTATTTATTATAATAAATTTATCAATCTTAGAATTTGTAAATAAAATTTAATAAATTTATTAAATCATAAGAATGGCATTGAAAAACTTATCTTTATTTTAAAAAACTTTTTTTGCAGTTACAATAAAACATGTCTATCCATGTTAATAAAATTTGATTCCTTGTATTACTTTAAATTGATTTAAATTCCAGATTTTAGCATAATAGTTGATTTGAGTTAAATTGCTTATTAATTTAAACTAATATTTTTAAAAATATTTTATAACATTTGATAAAGGTTTTAAAAAAATCAAATTGTTTAAGTTTTAAATAAAATAAAAGTGATTGAGATAATGATTAAACGTTGCAAAAGTAAAAAAAGTGAAATTAACAATGAATAAAAAGAACGGATTAAAATTAAAAATTACTAGAACTACCAGAAGTATAGTAATATCAACCATAGTGACTAAACAAATGAGGTAATTTCGGCAAAAATTTCTAAAATTTATTTATAAAATATACAGATTAACGAAAAAAATAAATAAATTGGAATTGATAGATACGCTTTGTAATAAATTCACATAATGAAGCATAACGTTAAATTAATTTATTTTTACAAACACTGAAAAAACATTACATTTTAAATGTTTAAAAGCTTAACGATAAATGTCACACAAAAACGCTACAAAATTATAAGATTCATACGAGTAATGCGTTGATAATAATGAACGAATAGTGCGCATAAAAAGCTTTATAATATTCTATAAGACGAAAAAATATCACAATAAAAATCCATGGGGAATGTACAAAAGTATGTATAATTTAATACAAATTGTTTAAAACATTTTATTTATAAAGCATTTAATAATAATAAACAATATTATTTGCAAATTAAATCAAAATACTTTTATTTAAACATGTAGAAACTTAAATTGAATTAACAATTTAACCTATTTTAAAAAATGATACACAAAAATAAATTTTTATAAATTACCTAGTTTTTATTTATTATTTCTTATTCAATTTATTAACTTGCTATTGTAATTAAGTTTTTATATTTATATTTAGTTTTTTTTATTTTTAATTATTCTATATTTATTTGTAAAAAATAGAATAATAAATTAAACAATTTATAATAATCAATATATAATTTAGTGAAATGCATATAATACAATAACGATAACAATTACAAATTAAAATTTACAGTAGATAAAACAAGAAATAGCGCTATTCAAAATCCCAATTTTATTTTGTTAAATACTAAACAATAAATTTTAATAAATTCATTATAAACTTTACAGTTTTAAAAATGTATACAATAAATCTATATTGATGTTTTAAATATAAATTAATTTTATAGAATTTAATAAATATGCAATATGATTTTTAATTTATTTCAAATTATATTTATAATTCTATGCATGTTATTAATAATATATAAAATATTAATTTTTAATATATATAACTTAATTTTATATTTTAATTTTATTTATATTTTAAGAAAAAAAAATTAAATAAAAAATTATAAATTTTTAGCATAAACCAAAGTCAATAAAGGACATAATTTAAATTTTGGAGTGTACACTATAATACAGTTTACTAGATTATTTCCATATTTATAAATACAGTCTATCATATTCAAAAAGGGACATGATTTTTGCAATTTAAACAAACTGAGAAATAGTTTTGCTTATTTTTAAAATTATATTAAAGTTATACATTTTATTTTTAAACTTTTGTTTTAGATAAAATAATAATTATAATCATATTTAATCTTTTAAAATTTAAATTACAAAATTTTATTATTTTAAATTTTTATAATCAATATTAAACTTGAGTTATATAAATATATCAATAAATATTAATTAGTTAATTTAAATTTAAAGTCATTTAATTTATTTAGTATTTTAAACTTTTGTTTTAAGTGAAAGTAATTTACATAAATTCAAGTTTATAAATAAAAAATTTTCACTTTTTTAAGTTGAATAGCAAAACAAAACATTAATTAATTATTAAAAATATACAAGCTATCCTTTGATAAAATTTTATCTAATAGCAAAAATTATGTCCCTTTTTGAATATGAAAGACTGTACTTTTGAATATTGAAATTTTTTTATTATTTATTGTATATTGATTTTTAATATGATGATCTTAATATTTTTACTTATATTATAAATTTTATTCACTACAATGGACAATTGTGTCGCTGGTCTTCACATTTATTAAATTCTGATTTTAATGTTGAGTCAAAACGCTTATTAATCTAAAATAATTCGTGTTTTTAATTACTTATCTATAATTGCAAATTAGCATTTATGTACAGGACTGTACATTTAGTAGCGATTTTCTTTTTACCCAACGCTTGAAGTTTATATTTAAGACAAAATACCAATTTTGCAATTGTTTAACGTTTTAAATGCATATCGAATTAAATTTATTTATTTATTA
Source organism: Belba bartosi (assembly GCA_034693685.1). Classification (NCBI taxonomy): domain Eukaryota; kingdom Metazoa; phylum Arthropoda; class Arachnida; order Sarcoptiformes; family Damaeidae; genus Belba; species Belba bartosi. The sequence continues at coordinate 8,770 of JAQFXP010000425.1, read as the reverse complement.
AATCGCTTGCGTTTTTACAACAAACAAATTGAGCAAGACAACATTAAGTATTATTTATATTTCGACAAATTAATTGCCATTTTTGCATCGAATATAAGCATAACTTTTGCGCACATCAAGACAAGACTATCAATATACGAATAAAATTCTAATCGCCACACATTTATGCTATAACATACAACTTGCAAATATGTTAAATCGTATTTTTAATTGTATATTTATCAACGTGTTATTTTTTCTATAACAAATTTTTTACTTTTAAATAGTAAATTATTTTTAGTTTATGTTAAAATACGTGTGAAAAATTGCATTATTTTTTTAGCAAAAAGCATTTTGGCTATTTGCACATTCTTACAAGCACATTTCGTAAAATAAGTGTTTGAATTAAGTAGAATAAAGTATGACCAAATTTCTTAAAACCGAAATAAAGTTTATTTACATTAAGTATTATTTTATATAATATTTGGTAATTTATTACAGTTTTTCAAAATTTATATTTATAAATTTCATCAGAGTAAATGAGCAAACAATTTTTTCAACGTATCGCATTTAACATCTGACAATTAATTTAATAAACATTTGGAATTTTGTTTTCGCTAATTACGAATTTTATACTTTATTTAAAATAATCGCTAAAAAATAAATTTATAAATTAATTTGCATGCCATTAGTTTTAATCCAATTGTAATCTAATTTTTTGTTGATAACACATTTAGACAACGACTTATTAAAAAGAAAGAAAGCAGTGACTTATTATCAACGCATTACTCTCATAAAACTTATAATTCTGTAGCGTTTTTGTGTGATTTTTATCTTTAAACCTGCAAATATTTAAAATGTAATGTCTTTTTAGTGTTTGTGCAAATAAAATATTTTAACGTTAAGCTTCACTATGTGCATTTAATACAAAGCTTATTCATCAATTCCACATTTTTTTGTTGGGTATTACAGACGGCATGAAATTTGTTTATAGAATTCATATATAGAAAACGATTATTTTATATTCAATTTAAAAGATATTAATAATTTTTTTTATTAATTTATAATAAAATTAAAATATCTATATAATCAACGACAACAACATTTTTATTGATTATTTTCATAAGATATAAATTGAAGATAGATTTGAATTCTGTGGCGAGTTGTATCAAGTAACAGAATTCAATGTAAATAAATTTTTACTTCACTACACAATACATAAAATGTAAAAAATTAAAACAAATAAACAAATCAGTGGTAGTTTATGTGTTTTGTATAAGGGTAGTTTATAGGGGTAGTTTAGGGGTAGTCAATGTAGTGTTGTCCGTTATAATAGTATCGTTTGATTTTCAACTTTAAACAGTTATTGCATCATCAGTTGAAATCAATGTTTGTTAAATTAAATAAATAAATTTTGTCAAAATATATTATGATGCTATAATGATCAATTAATAAAATCAGAATAAGTTTGTCTGAAAAATAGAAATTCAAAAATTTTATTAATAATAAACACAAAATAAATAATTTTATAAATCTTAAAATTTGTAAATAAAAATAAAAAAAATTTATAAATAATAAGAATAGCATTAAAAACTAATCTTAATAAAAACTTTAATGCAGCTGATGCAATGTTACGCTTAAACATAAAAACATACAAACGATATTAAAAATTAATTTTATAGTGATTACGTAATTATAGTAATAAACATTTAAATATCGACAAATATTTACCGTAATACCCACATATAACGGCATGCCGGTATAAGCGAGTATGATTATTTTGGCCAAAATAGCTTTAAGGTCACTACCGGCATGCCGGTATAAAACGAGGAAATTTTTTAATATAAAATATTTGTTTAATTAGTATCCACAACTAATTGAAATATATAAATATAAATTTAATAGCTGAATTAATTTTTATGCAATTTGTTTTTACCTAATTTTTGGGACCTAAAATTTAAAATTTAAAAGTTTTTCTGCAAATTTACTTAATTTTGTTTAACTTATTTAATGTTTTTATAATATTTAATATAAAATATTTAATTTTGTTAGTTAATTTAGTTAATTTTTAATTTCATCGCACATTATATTTTAATTTTAAGATATATAATTGCATTTTAATTGTAAAATAAATTTAAAATTTAAGTCAAAGTTATGTTTTAAAAACCTTATTATTGCCTCGCTATGCCGCATGCGGCATGCCGCTATATGTGGAGTATTATGGTATAAGTTAAAGTTTAATTATAAAATATTTTTACAAAAGTTAAATCTTAAAAAAATACATTAAAATAATTTAAAAATATAAAAAATAATCTAGTTAATGGATAATGTTTAAAAAAGTTTAATTATTTTATTTTATTTTAATATTTATTATATTGTTAAAATTAATTTAATTTTTTTAATAATTAATTCCAAAAATAAATCTAAATAAAAGACAGTGCTTTTCCATTTTTATAGCAACCAAACAAAATTACAAGATAAAATAATAAAAAAATTCATTTACAGTTTTTAACACTTAAATTAAAACAGTTTATTTGTTATTTTAATAGTTATTAAATGATAAATAAAATATATGTTAAGATTTATATTGTGTGACGTCGGCAACATTTATGAAATAAACTGATTAGCTTTAAAATTTAAAAATTATAATTTGGAATTTGAAATAAAAAATTTTGATTATTAAAAAACAAACAAAAAAATATTTAAGATGCAAAATATTAAAATAAAATTAAAAATCAAATAATAATTAATTTTATTATTTTGCTTATTTAACATAAATATTTACTTGAATAGAAGTAATATTTCTAAAAATACTTTTAAAAAAATTTATACAAATTTGGTTTTTTGATTTTTATATAAGATATTTAGCAATGAATTTTTATTTTGTTTAAACATTATTTTTACAAAATTATAGATAAATAAAATATTCGGTCTGACAACTCAGTTTCAAACAAAAAATTTTATATAAAGAATAGTATTTTTAAAATATTAATAATATATTAATTAAATTTTTTGAATGTGGATTAAATAACTCAGATTTTTGCATGCATATTCTGTTCAGTTTTTAATTATAAAGTTTTATGTCAATACATACAAATTGCCCGTAATATTAAAACCGCACACGCTAAGATTGACTATAGCCTTTGCACTACCCAATTGTTAAATAATTTTATTCAAATCAATTATTATTATAAACAAATTTATTTTTCTAACAGTTTTTTGTATTTTATTTAATCAAATTTTAATTATTATATTTAATAAATTTAGTTTTTATCTAAAAATAATTTTTGATATTTTAAAAATAAATTTTAGGCTAATAATAACCTTTATAAGGTCTAGTCTTTAGTCTGCCAAAAGTGAATTCCGGATTCAAATTAGTACTTCAAAGCATTAAGTTTTCAAATAAACTTTTTTGCTTTTCATATACAATATTACAATAAATAGAGAATATAGACAATAAACAAATAACAAAACGCAAACAAAAAGTCTTTTAAAGTGCAATCAGTAACATAATATAACTATAAATTAAATATAAATTTAAATAAATTAATGCAAATCTAATCAAATTAATTCCAATTTAATTGGAAATCAATTCAAATATTGATTCAATAAAAATCAAAACAATTTATATTCAATTGTTTTTGCAAATAATTATATTAATAGTAATTTGCTACTAATTTAGAATCAAATTATCGCTATTTATTCATAATTAAAAATTGTTGTTAAAAATATTTGTTGGGAATCAAAAAATTCTTTCATTTAAAATGATTTTTATGTATGACTCTTACGACAATAACATGATGAAATTATCAATTCATAAAGTATAATTAAATTAACTTAAATCTTTAAATTTCGATTAATATTGCATTTCAATTTTATATTTTTGATTAATCATTCAAATATTGTTGAAATATTGGGTTTTTTAGAGTTTTCTGAAACAACAGAAAGTGGTGAATAAAGTGATGTTTTTAGACTAAGATTTATTTAAATTTTAAAATTTATATTAAATTTAGTTAAATAAAAAAATTAATGTCTGATATAGTAAAATCAATATTAAAACAAAAGATTGTGTTTTGTATAAATAAATTATATATTTGTAAATTTATGCGCAAAGACTATTTTAAAATTTTATAAAATAAGTTTATTTTTAAATTTCATATTAATCTAGATAAATTCTTATAATATAATAGATTACGCAGAAAATATGTTTCTAATTTTATTATTTAAAACGTTATGATTAAACAATACAATATTTTCTTACAGTTTACAAATTTCAAATTTAATTTACAGATAAACTAAATGAAATATGTTAACAATTTTTTTTATTATTACATATATATAATTAATAATATATTAATTTTCTATGCCTAGCGTGTATATTGTTTACTTAATAAATCATTTCTGGATAATATTAATTTGTTGTTATTTTTTAATTGTGCGCAAAATCTAAAATGTTTCATCATTAATTTATTAGATACAATTAACTAATAATTTAATATAGTTATAATTTTAATTATTGACTATTTTTTTTAATATTTTAGATTTTTTAAATTAAAGTAATCGTAAATAATTTGTTTATTATTAAAACTAATTCATTACTAAATTGTTTATTTAATTTATTAATTACTAATTTAGAAAATATATATTAAAATGTAAAAATGTTATAAAACTAAAATAAATAAATTATAAATAAAATTTAAATTAGTCTAAATTAGTTTCATTTATCAGTTAATCTAAAATTGCAAAATACAATTTATGATTAAGTCTGCGGAATTTAGAGACCAAGTGTGCTGCATAACCGTATTAGTCCTGCTCTCACTCAACATATTTATAATTATTTTAAATTTAAATAAAAGTTAAATTCAATTAACTCGTTGTGTTCTCTTCTCTGTGATAATACACCTAAACCTACAGGTGCTCACTTTCTCTGCCATTTTAGATAGTAGGTTTTATTTGTAAATAAAATACTAAAATAAAATAATTATTGCATTAAATTTTTAAAAATTGGATTAAATAAATTATATATTTTATTAATAAATATTGTAAAATATACCAAAAAATTTGATCCTAACAAGTTTGGCCGTTATATTAAAAATGAAACAAGTTTGATAAATAAATAATTTTTTTAAAACTTAATTACAGTATACAATTAAATAATTGTTTCTTATAAAATTGTTTATTTGCCATTTATAAATATATACATTAAAAATATAAAATTATATATTTATTAAAATACGTTATTTTTTTAATTTATAAATTTAATCATCTAGAATTACTAATTGATACATTTTGATATATGTTTATATATAAATTTTATTTAATTTTATTTATTTTAAATTTTTTGTAATAAATAAATTTAAAATTTAAAAATATTATTTCACAAAAAATAATTTTATAATGATAATTAATTTAAACTTAATAATATTTACATTTAATATTTTTAAAATCAAAATTTAAATAAAATCCAAATAGAAATTGACTTTAAAATTAAGTTAAAATAAAAATAATTAGAGTTTTGTATTGCTTAATTTGCTCTAAAATTGTGAATATTTATTTCATTCATTTATAAAATTATTTAAATTATATATTTTACATAATTTGTTTAGAGTATATAAAATAAAACATTTTATTATATTACTAGTGAAGACAAATAGCTACCGACTAAACAAATTAAATGGAAATTTTTTCACTTTTATAGCAAAAACTATAAATTTGTGAAATTATGTAAAATAAATTTTAAATATAATCAGTTACTTTAGAAAAGATTTCTATTTTTATTTAAAATAAATTAAAATTATAAAAAAATTGTAATTAAAATTTAAATAATTATTGTGTTTACAATTATTTACTGTAGTAGAAAAATATTATTTTTACTTAAAACAAGATCAAAATTTAATTAATTGTTTTAGCATTAAATCTTTTTTATACAAAAACATTAATTTTATTTAAATAAAATAACATTATTGCTATCTGAATGAAAGTCTTAGTAAATAACCAGTCAGTATAGACTATAACTATGTGTTCTCGTGCAATCTGACTTATCGGTAGCTTTATGTCTTTACTACATATTAATTTCAAAAATGTTAGTTAAAACTGTACAAATTTAATTTTAGATAATAGATTTTATTTGAAAATAAAATACTATAATAAGAGAATTATTGTATTAAAATTTTAAAAAATTGGATAAAATAAATTAATTGTTTTATTAATAAATATTGCAAAATATATTATATAAATTTGTTATGGCAGCCATTATCCAATATATTAAAAATAAAACAAGTTTTATAAAGAAAAAATTTATTTAAACTTATTTACAGTATACAATAAAATAATTGTCATTTATAAAATCATTTATTTGATATATATATTAATATTAATATATTCATTTAAATAAATTATATATTAAAACACTTTTATTTTTGTATTTTATTTTTAAATATAAAATTTTTATAAAACAATTAGCTAAAAGTACTAAATGATAAATTTTATTATATAATTTTTATATAAATTTTTTTTTATTTATTTCAAATTTTGAAATTAATTTTGAAATTTAAAAAAATTATTTTACAAAATTTGGTAAAATTTATTGCTTATTAATAACTAAATTCTTGTTATTTGAATAAAATTATGAATTACCAGTCAAGATAGACTATAACTATGTGTTCTCATGCAGATTTCCTCATAGGTAGCTTTTTATCTTTACTATATATTACATTCATTAAACATGTACAATTTTTTTATTTAAAAGACATTATTATAATACAAAATAGTAAATCGGAAAAAATTCAAACTTTAGCTAAAATCATAAATTACATTAAATTAAATATAAATTAAAATATTTTAATTTTATTATTTAAATAATTTGTTAATTAAAATTAAAAATATTTAACTTACATTAATGAAATAAATAAATTAAGTATTAATTCCATTGCAATAGAATTGATAAATAAAAACTTTAACTTAAATTGTTCAAAAATTTAATAAAAAATTTATTTAATTTCTATATAAATTATTTAATCATTTATTTAACTTTTTTTTGAATTTTTATTTTTTAGTTTATTTATTATAATATAAACATTACAGGTTAATTTTTTATAAAATAATAGTAATTTTGTTTGTTAATTAACTATAATTTATATAACAAAATTTTCTTATACAATACAAATTTTTTAATTTAATAATAAATTACCAAAATTAATTAAATTCAATATATTTTTAAATAAAATAATATGTGTCCAATTAATATTTGAAAAACAGTGATATTTGATAAATAAATAAATTAATTTATCAAATAAAAGTATATTTATTTTTCAAATAAAATTTATTGTGTATAACTAAATTTATGTTAAAAGTATAAAAAGACCTGTTACAAATTTATAATTTTTAGTGTAGTTTAGAAATATTAGTTAAAACTGTAAAAATGTAATTTTAGATAGTAGGCTTTATAAAGAGTTTATATTTGAAAATAAAATACCAGGATAAAAAAAATTATTAGATTAAATTTTTAAAAAATTAATCGAATAAATTATTTATTTTATTAATAAGTATTGTAAAATATATCATAAAGATTAATTTGTCAACCGGGAGTCCATTTTATTAAATACGAAACAAGTTTGAAAAATGAATAAAATTATTTAAACTCAATTACAGTATAAAATATTTAGTTTAATATTTATGAAATTATATTAATTTTATATGTAAATTATTGTAAATTATTTATAATTTATATAACAATATTTTCCTATGCAAAACAAATGTTTCAATTTAATAATAAAAAATTACCTGTACCAAAATTAATTAATTAAAAATATTTTAAAATGAACTAATATGTATCCAATTAATAACATTTGAAAAACATTGATATTTGATAAATGAATTTAAAAAATTCTAATTATTTACAGTATAACAATTGCTTAAAAATAGATTATATTTTTTGTATAAATATTTGAATTTATTATTTAATTTATTATAACATTTTTTATTTAATTTACAAAATATTTAAAGTAATTAAAATAAATGTGTTAATATTAATTAAACACTATTATTAATAAAACCAAAGATTACATTTCAAAAATTTCTCTATTTATATGCAAATAATAAGCAAACTGTAATTTATATTATTTTGGCAAAAATAATAATTGAATTAAATGAAAAAAATATACAAATGTAAAAAGGAATTAGGCCTTTAAACTTTAATTATTAATTTTAGTCAGCGATTACTACAAATTTTTATATTCTGCAAATTAAATGCAAAAATTATTAGTTTGTTTAAAACATTTTATTAAAAAAACATTCAATAATAATAATCTGATACAATTGAAAAATTAAATTAAAATAATTTTATTTAATCATGTAGAAACTTAAATTGAATTAACAATTAAATTTATTTAAAAATGCTACACAATATCAAACTTTTATAAATTAAATTGTTATTATTTATTATTTCTTTTTCAAGATACTAACTTGCTATTATAATTAAATATTTATGTTTAGTTTTATTTATTTTTTAATTATTCTATATTTATTTATAAAATATAAAATAATAAATTAAACAAGACTGAACAGTATGATCTTAATACATTTTCGAGAGACTTTTGGCAAACTTTTATTTGTTAGATCAGTTCAAACGCTTTAGAACTTAATTTCAAACCTCAAGATTTTAATATTTATAACCATGAAGATTTATTTTTCGATAATAAGTTAGCTAGCGGTTCCCTAAGAATATCTTAACTCACAATACATTCACAGATCAATTCTATCTTAAGTTTTATATTTTTAACTTATTATTTAT
>JAQFXP010000424.1:0-30702 GCA_034693685.1 Belba bartosi | reverse complement strand
TAACAATTAGACCTTTTTATTATAATAAAAAATAAAATATAATTGCAATTAAATAACAAAAACATAGCGCGAGTCAACACTAAACGGACATCTCAAATACCACACTGATCCGAATATATATTAATCATATAAGTTTATTAATTATAATGTTAATTGAGTTTTAGTTTAATGACTAATTAATTGTAAATTCAGTTACTAATTGATTATTATTCAGATTTATGATGAACTCTAACATTGACTTTAAATTTATTACTCAACTATGTAATGCTTATGCATACATTCCATGAATTCTTTTTGTGTCGCTCTTCTTACTCCAAAGCCTATAAAGAATTTGCATTTATGTGTTTGTTAAGTTTTAAATAACAGCATAACTTTTAAAATTATCCATAAAAACCTAATTGTAAAACAAGTTTGGGAAAAATTTTATAATAAACAATTATTTTGAACAGCTAGTTAGGTCATGAACAAAAGAAAATAATCTTCATTTTTGTTTTATAGTTTTAACTTTTGAATTATTTATTTTTTTTCTAGAGAAATAACATTTGTTTAATAAAATATAGCTTAAAATTTTTAAAATAAAATTATTTTTTATCATAAATTTTTACAAATATATTCGTCTCAAATTTTAAATAAGAAATAATTTTGTAAATAATAAACATTAAATAAATAAATATTGTTTGTATATAGCAACAGAACAATTTATATAACAAAAATATAAATAATTTATTAAATTAAATAATTACATAAAAAATAAAATTGTATTTAATAATTTAAATTATTAATACAAGTATTTATTTATATATATTTTTAATTTTAGTTTAAGTCTAAGTCAAAAACTTTTATTAATGTTTTATTAATTAAAATATAAATATATATAAAAAGCTATAATATAAAAAATAGAAAATATAAACATTTATTTAAATTTTAAAATTAATCATTAAAAACCTTATTTTTTATAATTTATTAAAGCTAAAAAAATAATATAGGACACTTTATTTTATAATTATATTAAATATAAAAATAAATGAATTATTATACCATTAATATGTGAAGTTCTTTCGGCTCTTTTTGAAATTGTCGTTAATAATAATGTTAAAGAATTTAAAACTAATTATAAATATTAGATAGTAAAATTAAAAAAAATCATAAAATTATAGATTTATTATTTAAACATTTTTTGGGGTAAATTAAAATCATTAAAAATAGCACGTTACAAATAAAAAAAAATTTAAATAATAATTTTAATAATCTATTAGATTTTGATAAATTTGTTATAGATTTTTGGTCAAATAAAACAAAAATTTATCAAATTTTATGATATACAAATTATCTAATATGTGGTTTGAAAATGTTTTAGTAAATGTTATAGTTTGTATTTATAAAACCATTATAAATTTACTTTGTTTAAATGATTTAAACATACTTTTAATAAAAATTAAGATAAAAATTTTACCCATGTACAAATTAAGTATTGAAAATAAAAATTGGATTTTATTTTATAAGTTGCAGTTCAGTAAATTTAATTTAATAGAAAATGGTTTAATAATTAAATTAAAAATTCTATTTATAATAAAACCGATTAGAGTAAAATACTAAAACTTAACTATTGTAACTTTGCTTTTTAAATGCGGCATGTCATATTGCAAATGTTAAATGGAATAATTAACTTTAGACCTAAAAATCGATTGATTAAACAATAATAAATTTAATAAAAATCAAGTAGAAAATTCCAATCCAATTTTTATAGTGTAATTTTTAATAGAAAATAAAAAATTGTGGTATGCAATATGACCATTTTTTAATGAACTATCATAACTGGAAAAGTTTTAACATAATTAAATACTGTACATTATCTTAATTTTTAAATAGAAACACCAAAATTTTGTTTTTTTTATTATTGTACATTGTTAAATGATGATGATGAGAATGAAACTTCTTGTCAAAATTTTTACAATATGATTAATTTATTTTTTTAAAAATAATAAATTAATTTAAATAAGTAAAATTTTATATTTAAAAACATACCTATTCATAGTTGCTTTAGAAATAAGCGTAGTTTAATAACTTCTATAGGTGATGATTTATCTGTTTTATTTGAAACATGGGTAAATAATAAAATAAAAAAAATAAAAAATATTAACAAAATTTGAAAAATTTAAAAATCATAAACAAACTTGTCTTAATTCAAAAAGTTTAATAAGTTTAACACAAATTATAAAATGACATAATATATACATATATAGTGCTTTAAAAACATAACTATTTATTATAGTAAAATAGATATGTTCATTTCTGATTTTTTTTACTAACGATACAAAAATATATTTAAATTATATGTTTCATAAATTAGTTAAAAAACGGTTTAATAAAATATTAGTTAATGTAATTTTAAGAATTTTAAAATTTATTTTAAGTGACAATACAATATCAGATATTTCAATAGCGTTTAATTAATTGTGGGAATGAAAATAACCTTTAATAATTCCGTTAAAACAAATATTTTTTAAATAATATAAAAAATTAAAACAATGTACAGTTTAGTGATAGAAATAGAAAACTATACTATTTATTACAATTTTTCTATTAACAAAATTTTAATTAATAAATAATATCGTTTCGATAAAATTATTAATTTTAATTAAAATATTTAATAGTTTTGTAAATTATAGTTTTATCTGCTATTGGAATGCCTTTGCCTTGTACAGTCCTCGAAAGATATATATAGACTCTAATAGTTTTATTAATAATTTTTTAATTGTAACAAATAATTAATTAAAATTTAAAATGTTTTTGTAATTTATAATTATAAATATTAATTAATTTAAAAAAATTTCCCGAAAATAATATTTTACCAAATTTTGGCAAAATACCCGTTTTTAAGTGCGAAATAAGTATAAAAACTTATTTATATAAATTAGTTTTAATTAGTAAATAAATAAATTAATAATTAATTGAATTTCCTTGTTTATGCATGACCAAGCACATACGCCTGGTCATCGATTCGGTCAATGATCTTAGGGTGGAAGTTGGTATTTGATCCCAACTTTCCGAAATTGCTGCCCGAAGCTGAACTTTGTTTGCAAATTGGCTTCCATTTGCGTAGACGGCCAAAACAAGAATACCCCAAAGGTTCTCAATTTGGTTCAAGTCTGGGCTAAGGGCTGGCCAGTCCAATACCCGAATGTGATTCTCCCGAAGCCAAGTTTTGGTCACATTTGAGGCATGGATTGGGGCGTTGTCCTGTTGGAAAACCCATTCAGGTCCAGCAATCTCTTCTGCATATGGCATTAAACCATTTTCTAATGTCATTATGTAGTTTTCAGATTTTTGCTTGCCGTTGAGGAATACAATTGGTGTCTTTCCTTCAAATCCGAACCCAGCCCAGACCATTATTAAACCGCCGCCCATTGCACGCTTTGAGTAGTATTGCGGTTCAATTCGGCGGTCATGCCAGTAATACTGGTTTCCGTCGCGGCCGTCTAGGTTAAACTTTTTCATCGCGGAAGATGAATTGCCGCCATTTTTGCCCCAAAGTGACCATTTTTTCAGCCCAGGCCATCCGAATCAGTTTGTGGCTATTTGTTAGAGCCGGTCGTGCTAAACGTTTCCGGTATTCTAAAGTTTGATTGGCGCTAAGAATTTGCTGGATTCTTTGAGTGCTAAGGGGGATTTCTTGTTCTTTTTTCAGTTGATTTGCGAACTTATCCCCCTTTTGTGCGGCCCGAATTAGCCGAGTTTTTGCCCGAGGTGTTAGAGTCGGGCGGCGACCTGGCCGTTTATTTTGGCCGTAAGTATTGGGACTTCGCAAATTATTACCAATTGTTGTTTTGTGTTGCCCTAAATGCCTTGCAATGTCGGCCGGGCGGCAATTTATTTTCCGAAGCGCCAAAATTTGACCACGTTCGTGGTCAGACAAATTGGTACCTCTCGGCATCTAATTTATTAATTAAACTAAATTATTTTATTTTATTTTTATTTAAATTAATTAAACTTACCACACAAATGCTAATTTCTTTAATTTAGTTTAATTACAATTAATTTAATCAAATATATTTAAATAGTTTTTATATTTATTTCGCACTTAATTTAACAAATTTATAGAAAAATTCAAATAACTTTTGAATAAATCAATAGATTTTGAAAATTTTTGTTTTGTTTTATTTGTATTTAAAATTTGGATTTAATCTAAAAATATCAAAAGATGGCAGTTATTGGTTTTTAATATATTTCATTCAAATTAAAGTCTATATATATTTTTTGATCACTGTATGTCTGCGTTTTGTTAGGGACTCAATAGAATAATATCATATAATACAAATTATACATATTTCTTAAGTTTTAATTTACAAATATCATATTGGTTATCAGATAAAACTCTAAAAATTTAAAAGTTTGTACAGTCGGTGGATAACCAAAGTAAGGCACAAAACCAAAATTGGTTAATTTAAATTGTTGGCGAAATGAGCGACACTTTTTCTAATATTAAACTTATGTCATATTCTTAACTAAATCACACAGTGATAAAGTAATAAACAAAACAAATAATAATATATTTTAATCATTTAATATAAATTTACTTTAAATTTTAAAAAATGAATAATATTTATAACATTAATATTTGCTCCAAAAGCCCTGATTAACAAAAACAATATTAATGCAATTAATCATCGATTTATACAAATTCTCAATAAAGATCTAGTTAAGAAAGTGACATAAGTTTATTATTAAAAAAAAGATTCCCTCATTTCGCCGACAATTTAAATTGCTCAATTTTGGTTTTGAACTCTACTTTGATTATCTACTGACTGTAAGTAAAATTTAAAACTTTTAAAGGAAATAAGTTTGAAAAGTTTTGAATGTATAAAATAACAAATGATGAATTTTGTTACACATTTTATAAAAGCCTAAATCAATTAATTTCGACTAGTTCTAAAGCGATTTTTATATGTAAATTTAATCATTTCTTAAATAAAGTTTATAATCCTATAAAAATTAATGATGGTTTATAGATTATACATCCAACTGTTATAAAATCTAATGATTATGTTTGTTTGAGTTAAAATTTAAATAAATTTAATATTCAACAATAGGTTAAGGAATTATATTGGAAACTGGTTATTTTATAAATATAATTATATTAAAGTTTTATTTTTAAAATATTGTAATACCATACTTGATTTAATGTAGATAGACACAGATCCCTAAATTTTTGTTTGTTTCAAACGATATTACATAAATAAAATCTGAATATATTATAAATATATTGAATCAAATTAAAAACCAACAAGCAAATTAATAAATTTGTTTTTTCTTTACAGTTGATTACAAAAGCATTAACCTTACATTTAGATAATATATTTAATAACCAAGATAAAATTGAAATCAAAATAAATTATATGTATAATAAACAAAAACATGTCGTTTTTAGAAACATAATTAATGCCGTCAAAAACACAATTAGCTCAGTCATATTATTTATTTTAATTAATATAATTTTTGTACATATTGCATTATGTTAAATCAAAATAGAATATTATATTTTACCCCCATATTAATTTATCCTAATAATATAAATGCTTTGTAATTCACTTAAATAATAAAATTTATGTTGTATAAATTTTAAATGAAACACCCATAAAAAAAACATTTTTATTATTTTTATTAATAATTAGATTGTTTATTAATTTTTTTAATTTAAAATTTAATTTTATTAAATAAATTAAAATAAAACAATATTTTGGTACGTATAAACTAGTTGGCTAAATGCATTTTTTTAATGATATGATTATTTTACTTATATATAATTTTTTATAAAATGTGTAAAACTAGAATAACTTTTTTAAACAAATTGAATTTTTTTTAATAATTTTTATTTATTAAATTCATAAAAGTTTTACATTCAGTTTAAATTTGAATACAATAGAATTGAGATTTAAGCATTGGTAAGTACCTTACATCCAGTTTATATATATGGTAGGCATTGACCCCAATTGTATGCCAAAACCTGGAATAATTTGAAATCTAATCCTTTAAACAGAATTTATGATAAATGTAAAATAGAGCATTGATTAGGCTTGCACCATGTTCAGTAATTATTCAAATAATTTATGTACATGTTACATTTAGGATGTGCTTGACCCAAAAGTGAAAAATTATTCAAAAATAGATTTTCAAAAATAAACTAAATAATAAGAATTGTAATAATAAAACTTTTCAGTTTAATCATTCTTAGAATTACTTTACAAATGTATAAATGAATGCGCTTGAACAATAATTTCAAGTTACATGGATAATTCTCTGTAACATGACCAAATTTGTTTGACAAATAATTATGAAATATTTTTTATTTTAAATAAGAAAAATAAACATTATTTCTGCATTCCAAATTTTATTGAGTACATCAATACTTATTGTATTTAAAGTTTCCGAATTTCTTTTTTAAATTTAATTTAGTTTTTTTACTTGATTATCAATAAGATTTTGCAATATTCTACAAAAATTTTATTTACCAAATTAATTAATTTAAATAATAATTATTTATATAAATTTTAATTTTAACATGGACATGGACATGGAAATAAATTACAAATTTTTTTACACTACTAATTATGTTTTTAAAAAACCTCTGACTTTTGACATGAATACAACTGTTATGGGCTCTGAATTAAAGACAACTGTTTGTAATTTGAAATACATTTAAAATATACTGTGTATGCAGTACAGAGTCATTAATGCAAACTGAACAAGTAAAGTTTATAGATATAAGTAGCGGTAAAACGAGTAATTTTTTGCAATAAGTAAGCGCTGACAGTAAAATAACGTAAATTGGAAATAAAGTTTAAATTTATGTTAAGATGAGATCAGGTTCACTTCACTATATTTTAACAATAGATTAGCTTATATTTTAATATAGATACAAGAAACATCAATCGCTCATTGTATGAATTTTAAAATAAAACTATTTAGTGGCTAGACAAACTTTTATAAAATTTGGATTAAAAGTTTTATAAATTTCAAAACATTTTATAGAATTCAATTTTTTCAACTTTAATTTCAAAATTAAAATCTTAATAATCAATTTATCAATTTTAATAAAGTAAAATTCATTTGTTATTTTTGGGTTGCACTAAATCAATTTCTGAAATTGTATATTATTATTTGTTTAAGTTTATTATTTTTTTAAAATTTTCAATGAAAATGACGAAAATAGATTACATCTAATTTTTAAAATATAAAAATATAAAATAATTAAAAAAATAATATAATATTATTATATAAATTTTAAAATTATATTTTAAAAAATTAATTTTTTATTAATTTATTTAAAAAATTAAATAATACAAATATTGAATTAAATTATTTAAAAAATAAATATATATAAATACACAGATAAATATTTTCTTTTGTCTAAAAATTTTTTTTGAAAATACAAAAAATAAAAATATTTTTACAATTTAATAAAATTTAGAATTTGCATGGTTTTAAATCAAATGTGTAAAAATTATTTTAAAATTGTAAGATTATTGCGTGCGATTAATAATAGAGCATTTTTTTTATTAAGTAGCTCAAACAAGAAATCAATTAATAATGGAATTAGCTAAATAAATTAAAGACTTTACTCAAGCAAAATTTAAAAACATAAATTAATATGCTGAAGCTATTAAAACAATTGAAGATAAAATATATATTATTATTTAATTTTTATTTAGTTATATGGTTTTTATATTTTTTAGCTGCGACAAATGAAAATACGATTTTTTAAAAGTTTTACTGAACCTAAGTTACAAACTCGGTGATATTGTATCTCATATTAATATTTAAAATGTATTAATATTTGAGAAATATTTAAGATTATCTAAATAAGTTAGAAAAGTTATAATACAAAAGTTTCTAAATATATACTATCATGTAAATTGTATTCAAAATTTTCGAAATTAATACTTTAATCAAAACGAAATTTTTTTGGAGATTTAGTAGTAATATATTCCCCTTTTTAAATTTTAACAAATTTTTTATTAACTGAGAAAGAGTTTAATTCAGATAATTCTTCTGGACTAATATATTATTGCGTAACAATTTATCAACTATTGTTACTTTAAGTATGTTTTGATATTTTAATATTTATAATATTCATTTACAAAAGTAAACGTTCACATTTTGCTGATAATAATGGTATTGATAAAATAAATTTAATAAAATATATCAAATTTATTAGCCATTTAATATTAAAATTTTTAAAATAATATGACCATAAATCATTTATTAATTTAAATTTTTTTTTAATTTATTTGTTTATCTAATAAAAAATTTTGTTTTATTAACTGCTCAGTTATAATTTCTGTTGATGTCTGAATATTTAAAGTTAAAACAATTTTTTAAAAATTTACTTATTTATGTTAATTTGTTAATGTTTATATTATCTAGTAAAAATTTTAATCTTGATGGTTCTAAAAATTCAAAAACATCTAATTTTGATGTATGAAAATAATTATCTAACAAATCAATTATTTGATCAATTAATGTATTCTTCCATTTTGATATTGGTTTTATATTATCTTTATTTAATTCTGTTTCAGTATTGTTAAATTTATAAATTATTTTCTTTTTTTCATATTTGTCATCTGTTTTAAATTTAAATTTAACTAGTAAATATAATAACTAAATAAATTGCCTTGTTATAAAGTTGCTCTAAATATTTTAATGGTTGATTTTTAATACATTTAAGCTATCTCTTAATTTATTCTTTATTATTTAAATATTATTTATAAACGCCTCTTTTTTGCATTTTCAATAAATCTTTGGTAATTTTATTAAACAAGTCTGCTATGAAATGTATTTTTTATTAAAAAAAATTTATTTTTTCAAAAACATCTTTGCTTTATTTTGTGTATAATTATCAAAATCATTATTAGTTGTCAAGTCATCTAAATTAATAAACACAAATGATAAACTTTTAATTAAATTTGAAATTTCTGTAAAAATGATGCAACTTATCTTTGTTCAAATAATCGTTAAATCTGTAAGTTTTTTTTAATTAAAATTTATGCGCGTTTTTCAAGGTGAGCTTTATTTTTATGGCGATGCACAAAATAAAAATGAGTTTTAACAAATATGGTTAAAAGTTACAAAAATATTTTTATTAAAACTAATTTTGCACATTAATATTTTTATTTAATTAAAAAAATATTTTTTAAATTAAACTTATAATTAAATCATTTTTAATAGTTTAAACATTAATATAAATAAATATATATATAACAATTATTATATTAAAATATATAATATAATTGCCGTTAAATAGCAAAAACATAGCGCGAGGCAACACTGAAGAAACATCTCAAATACTACATTGATTTGGATTTAAATCAAACATATTTTAAAAATAAAATTAGCGGCGTTGCTGGTATTTGCAGGTATGACTAGTATCCATACGTATCTGTTATGGTGATTAATTACTATTGTATATATTTTGCTTTGGTGTTTTTCGCAATTTTTTTAATTAACATTGTATTGATTGCAGCTAGCTTTAAAGGTTCTCCTGATTTTTTAAAGAAATATATCAAAATTAATAAAACATTTGTTAAATATGATATAACTAATGACAATTTAAAATGGAAATATTTTAATGATTATATATAATATTAATATTTATATAATTTGTTCATTAATAACATAAAAGATAAAATTTTATAATTTATATTTTTGACTAGTTTATAATATTTTAAAATTTTTCCATGTCTATGTCAAAATTATATATATAAATATTCATACCAGATATTTTTTAGAAATCTTAATTCAAATATTAAATTTTTGTTATTTTTATATAAATTAAAATTACTAGGAATTAATTTGTTAATTTGAGCTACATTTGTTAGAACTCCCGTATAAATAGAGAAAACATTAAAATAAAAATATAAATCTTATTATTAAAATTAAAAAAAAATAATATTATAATTAAAACATCTTATTTTGATATAAAAAAAATTTAGAATAAAAATAATTTATTTAATTTATAATAGATTTAAATTTTATAATAAATATTTAATATAAAAAAATAAAATAAAAACAAAAGTATAATTATTTTTGTTTTAATATTAATTATTTTGTTAGACAATTTAGTAAAACAATAATGATTTATCCAGAACCACATTAACTCAGTAGAGCAGCTTTTTCCTAAAATTTAATTTAAAAAATTTAAAGTTAAACATATTTTTTTACAAATTATGTATATATATATATATATATATATTAAAATTTTTTTTTTAATTTAAAAAAAAATTAATATAGTTTTTCTTAAAAATATTTATGAAAAATAACATATAATACTTAAATAAAAATAAAATTCTAATCCAAATTAAATATTGTGAAAAATCACTAAATTAATTTTGTAAAAAGTTAATATAAGACATAATCTTATATTTATTTAAATTTAAATAAAATTAGTAAATTGATGTCAAAACTTAATTCAAAATAATTGTTATATTTCAATTTAAAATAAAATTTAAAAAATTAAGGAAATACTCTATTAGATTAATTAATGGCAGAATTACTTCAAATCCCTCATCCGGACCAACGTCTGCCAAAAAATTTTCTTCTTCCAAAATATCTTCCCATAAAAAACCTGAGTTTTCAAAACCCGGTTGCCATTCAGGCTCTTTATTATTTTCAATTTTATAAACAGACTCATTTCCTTTTTCTAGATAAATTTCTATTTCTTTTTGATTATCCATATTCACTTCTTCAAAATTTATATTAATTTATTAATTAGTTGATTTATTACATATATTTATTTGTATATATGTAAATGTTTATATATATATATATATAAATACACTCATGTCAATCGAAAAACGCATAAGAGTCAAGCCTGGGAGTGCTATTGACCAATTAAAAGTGCTAAAACAAAACATAAATTTTAAACCAAAAAATTACAGTAAAAAATTATGATAATGTTTTATTTTATTTAACTCTATTTAAACTGGATTTAAATTAAATTTAGTTAATTAAATTAAATTTGGCACCTATTTAGAAAAATATTTTAATTTTAACTCAAAAACTCAAATTTTTAAAAATTATATAAGTGTTTTATTTGTCACGAGTGCACACATGTATCTAAGCATTTGTTTGTTTAAACCAAATTTTGCGCTTTGTTTTAGCAATTTTAATTGGTCAATAGCACTCCCAGGCTTGACTCTTATGCGTCTTTCGACTGACATGAGTGTATATACATTCTAAGATATCATGTGTCTAATTTTTACTTATTTAGATTATTTATAATTTTTTATCATTTTATGTGCTATCTGTTTTGCATAAATTTAACTAAATATTTATATAAAAATAATTCATTATTAAGTTAATACAAACAATTTTCTAAAAATATATATAGTAATTAATATTTATAAAAATACATTAAATTAAAATCAATAAATAAATTTAGATTTTAGAATCCTTGTTAAATAATTTTGCCTGCTTTATCCATTAGGTCTTAAGACAAATAAATATTCCTACATATATTTAATTTACAAAAGTTATTCAAAAAAAATAAAAATAAATAAAATATTAAATTTAAAACTAACAATATTTAAACATAACAAATTAAATATTATATTTAATTACTATATTACTTTAATGCAATTAATTACTGTAATTAATTTGATTGCAACAAAAATTGTACTAGAAAGGTTTATGGCATACCAAATTAATTATTCAAAAATATAACAAAATGCAATCTACAGTCGCCATCAGCTTCATATTTAAATAATTATTCGGTATTATTAGAAATTTATTTTTTTATATTTTATTTGTCCGTAATAGTTTTACTAATATGTTTTAGGCATGATAAATCAGCTACAATCAGCTTTATCGCCATCATTCAGATTTGATTAAATTATTAATTTATTTTTTCAAATTTATTTAAACATTTGGCAACAATTTATAAACTTTAATTTTCTTGAATTTGCATTGATAATTGTTAATTTTTTGGAGCAAATTTTATATAATTTTAGAATGAATTCAAAACAATATATTTTTTAATTATAACTTCTCTTGAGTTTATTAATAATAATTTTAATTTTGTTTCAGTTTATTATTTAATTGATTGTAATCTTATTACTAATTGGTTATTATTCATAATTATGACTAACACTGACTCTAACTATATGACTAATTATAGCATTAACTCTAATTCTGACTCTGATTTACACATTGTTAGCATTCCTAATGTGCCGCTCTTCTCAACTCTAACGCCTATAAAGTGTATGCTTTTATGTATTGATTTTTATGTTTTTGCTTTACTTTACTTTAATCTTTCAAATTCAGTGTTTTAAATGTAGTGTACATTATTCAAATGTATTGTTTTTTGTGCTTAAATATTAATAAAGTGTTTTTGTTATGTTTAACGTTCCGTGCAATGTTTCTAATGTATAATCAATTGATGTCTAACCACTTTACGGCAAACTCCCGATAATCGGTTGACTCGATTATATTGTGACGACTTATTTCCTCTTACTGCCACCGCGTTACAATTTAATGGTTATCATCTACCGATGTCACCACAACTGATTCGTCATGTGTCAATAGTTTAGAATTCCGGTTAGACATAACTAATTCCACTCTTTCAAACCGTAGATTTGAAAGGTTTATACTGATTGCTGACTCCACTCATTCACTTCTGCACCGCTGACTATTAACCGGTTAAAACTCAAATAGTCTTTAGGTTAAAATATAAAAAAATTTAATACTTGTTCTTATTGCTTAATAAGCAAACATATCATTTTCTGTATTTACATTTAATTAATAATATATATATTAAATATTTTCGTCAATTTAATTAAACAATTAATTACTTATTCAATGTATATAGTTGTGTTAAATATATATTTACATAGTCAAATTTATGTCTTAAGAATAGTTTATTTAGTAGCCAAATATAATCAATTATTGTTTAATATTAGTTTAATATTACATTAAAACCAAAATAATTTTAATAATTTAGTTAAACATATTTATTCAGGATATATTTAATGTTTGATATAAAAACGATACCATCCCCGCAGATGCTTTTGGCCAACATTTTGTAAAAATCAAGAGAAATTTAAACCATCTGTTAGAATACAGTGGTCTCAATTACAGCCTAAACCCAACAGTCCGTCATTTAATAAACAACATATATTGTTATTTAATTTTAAAAAAAACAAATCAAAATAATTTTAATCAATTTATTCCAAAATCACCGCAATTATCAAATTACACATTTCAATAGTCATCTAGAGATAGTATTACTCAAAATAATAATAAAAATATTTAACAATCAAAGCGTACATATTTATTGCCGTATCAAAATATGTTTTAAATTAAACTTTATTGTAAACAAATATAAATCTTTATTTATATTTAATTTTGGCAAGTTTAATAGATCGTTGCAGCTAATTAAAACAGGGTTGCAAACATTTTTATTATTTAAACTCGCAATACACGCCAGTATCATATATTGAGTTGACGTATGCCACAATAGATTGCTTATATTGTAAATATTACTGTTAAATAAATTTTTGTTCCCAATAAACGTAAAAGCAGTAACAATATGTTTTGCATAATTTTAATAATCTTTTGCATTTCTTCACATATTATTTTCAATTGATTTAATTTTAAATTAGTTACAGGTCTTAATTTAAACTAAATAAAAGTAATATGAATGAAATATTTTATCAAATAAAATAAAAACTTAAAATTATGCAAAACAGTTTGTCAAAATTTTATTATTTATTTTTATTTAAAAAATGTTTAATAACGTCATTTCTTAAGACATAAACTATCTTTTGTGACAAACTCTAATTTAATCTGCAAGTAAGCATTTTAGTATTAATCCAAGTTAAATGACATATAAAATTCCTTGCAGAGATTACCACAGTTGTCATTATTTATACATTTTTATAAATTGTAAAAATTAATGTATGTATGTTTAACAAACATATGTGAAATTAAAAAATTCAATGCAGTTTTTAATATACTTATATATTTTTAATTTAACATGGACAGGGAAAAAATTAATTTATTTTTTATAATTATAATTAACATTTTAACATTATTTTTAAAAATTAAAAATAATAATAAATGAGTTATTTCCTAAATTAAATACAAAAATATTTATATATATAATCCATAAAATCTACATAGAAAATATTTAATTGAATTTAATAAAATACATCTAAAAAATAAATAAAAATATATTTAAAATCAACAAAGTTTAAAAATATTAATTTTTAAAAGATTTTTGAGTTAAAGTACGAGACCAGCTAAAAGAGTTTTATTTATATCTAAGTAAAATTTAAATTTAAATTTACAAAAATTTTAAAAATTTATTAAATAGAATTCATTTCTAAATTAAAAATTGTTTTGCTATTACAGTACTTTGCTTAAAATTAACTTAAATTTGTTATTTAATTTATGTTACTAAAACATTTTCAAATAAATTAAGCTAGTAATTGTAATTATATTTCTCATAATAAACATAATAGATCATGTAAAAATATAAAATATATATATTTAATAAGTAAAAACATTTTTAAAATAATTATTTGTAAAAGTAATTGTAGCAATATTGAATATATTTTAATAATGTTAATTTTTAAAATTGTATTAATAAACATAATATAATTTTTTAAATTCTTATAATTTATAGAATAATTATTTAAGCAATACAAACTTGTTTAAAATTGAATTTATTACTATTTCAAAATTAAATAAAATTTCAAAAATAATAAGAAATCTACAGCAGTAAACAGTAAAAATTTAATTGAGATATTAATAACTATGATAATTAAAACACATGTATGTATACACAATGTTTTATTTAACATTACAAATTATATTAAAAACGTAGATAAATGATATAATTTTTATTAAAACAAAATTTTTTTTTATTATTTAATTAACTAGTAGAACCGGATACAATTATTATACAACAAAATAATACAAATAATAAAGCAAATCTAAACTAGATAGGCTTAATGAAAGAGTTGATACCTAGAAGGGCGAAAATAAATTAAAAGGTAAATATATTTTTTATTCCTTAATTAATTACAAAAAATAATTCTTTAATTTACTTACTAGTAAAAATAAACAATATAGAAATAAATGCTTTATTAGACAGCGGCAAATCAGTCTGTTATTGATTTTTTTATTAAAAAAATTAAATTTAAAAACAACTAATATTTTAAATCTTATTGAAACTACTAATAGCTATTGCTTATCTAAAGGAGAAACAGAAATTAATATTAATTTTAATAATAAAAATTATTATGTTAATGGTTTAATAATTGACAGTACTAAATCTAATATTATGTTTGGAATCAATTTTATTTAAAAATCAAATCTTATTATAGATTATAAAAATAATCGCGTATTAAGTAAATTAGATTCGCTTAACAAAAATAAAATATCTTTTCATTCGAAATACAAAATTAAAATTTTGCCAAACACTTGTAAATTAATAGATATATTTTGTAATAATGAAATCAGATCTGTAGTAGAAATTGAACCATCTGTTAATTTAATAAATAAATTTAATTTGTTAGTGGCAAATAGCATTTACGATCCTTATGACGCAAACAGTCAAAAAATATTAATTGCAAATTATAATAACTATCCGATTACTATAATAAATAATCAAAAAGTAGGATATTTATCAAATGATAAAATAAAAATTAAGCTTGTTAAAATATATCAATTTATTTTCTGTTTAATATAAATGTATATTTTTTGTTGTCTAATATATAGAAATATTTAATATATTGTATTTCATAGAAATTTAATTTCTATAATTTTATATGAAAAAACATATGTTTAACTAAAAAAACTTTATTAATTGTAAAAGTTGCACTACTGAGTTAGAGTGGTTTAGGCAGGCAAATGCGTTATAACAAATAATGTTTTTTATAATAGAATAATTAATTTTGAAACTAAAAACATATAAACTTTTATTTTATATTTTGTTTTAATTTTGTTTTTTTGTTAATTTTTATTTTGTTATTTCTCTTATTATAAAATTATATTTATTAAATAAATTTGTTTAAATTTTTACTATAAATGATTTTTATTTATAATAATTATCAATTGATTTTTAATTTATTATTTTTTGTTTATTTTTATTTAATAAATGATTTATATTTTTATTTAAATTGATTTCTTATTTAAAAGATCTGCCTCTATAAACGGGAGTTCAAAAAAGTGTGAATCAGAGCCAGAGTTAGTGTTAGAATTAGTCACATTATTAATCATAATTCTATATAATATTCAATTAGTAATATAATGTGTAATCAACAGCAAAACGCAAAAGATAAGAAATCAAAATGTTTGTTAACTTTTATACCATTTGTTAAACATACAAAAACAGCATATTTGCTTGGTCACCCAAGGTCAAGTTTTGGACCATGAAGATATATTGTTTTTGCATGTTTAGCAAACATTTAAATTGCTAATCAACTCTTTTGAACTATGAGATGTTGCGTTTCTCTGGTAATCAACTAAAATCAATTACAGTTATGAATAATAAACTCAATTTAAGTCATAATTATAAAATATATATATTTAAATTCTTGCTCAATAGACATGGACATGTACAAGAAATTGTTATAAATTTAATGTACATTATGTTTAGACATTTAAAATAATTAAATTATATTAAATATTAAATAAAAATTATTGTAAATAATTAATTTATTTATTAAAAAAATCAATTCTTGCATTACAAAAGTAAATTATAATTTGTATGTTAAAGATGGTATAAATTATAATCCAAAACCAAATTTATATACACATACTAAAAATATTTTAACAATTAGTCAAGTAAATCATAAAATATATATCAAAAATATTTTTATCAAATTTTGTTTAACTTTAACTGATTTAAAATACTGAAAAATAAATATTGCTTAAATAATAAAGAAATAAAAAACCGCGGATTTCTTCAAATTAAGTTGACTATATACGGAAAATTTATATTTTTATCCTGGTAATATTGTCATTAATACTAATAAATTAAAGTGTCCAAATTATGTACAACTCATACCATTTTTAACAAAAGTAGAAATAGATAATAAATAATTAGATACAGATATAATCAAAGGAGAACTAGTCAGAGGTTAGACTTTAAATATGTTATTGAAAATTAAATTTATTTTTGATTATGCCGGAGAATGGTATAAAAATTTTAATTTCATTCTGGAAAAATAGATAAAAATTTAATAATATTACAAAAAGATCAAGATGAAATTGACAAATTAATTTAAGTAATTTTAATTGAAGCATTCCAATTGAATTTTAATTTAAATTTTTTCCTTAATTTTAATAAAAATAATAATTGCAGGATATATTAATTTTTTTAAACTAAAAAATAAATTTAGAAAATTTAACAATATCAAAAATATGAAAATAAATGAGTTTCTTTAATTAATGTGATGGAGTTTTTAAAACGTTATTAATTTATTTTTATATATTTTAAAATCCATTTATAAATTAAAAGTGAAGTTTTGCAAACAAATAAAATAAAATAAACAAAATATTTTTTATAAATTTAAATTTTATATTAATTTATAAAATTAAAAAAATTTAAATTATAATATATAATTTTAAAAAATATATTATAAATAGAAAATTATAAATAAATAAAATAATTATTTTATAATTTAGTTTAAAAATACTTATTAATATAATAAAATTAAAAACAAAATTTGCTTGTAAATCTGAGAAAAAATTATTTTAAATATTTAATTTAAATTTTTTATTATGATAAACTAAATGATAATTAACATCATGTTATTAAATATTATAAACATTAAATTTTTAATTTAAATTAAATTATTATGTATCTTTATATCTATATATACATATACAGGTATACTGTATATATAAGTTTTAGATTTCAAGTTTAACATAAATTAATATGTTGTTGCATTTTTTAAACATTTTATTAAATTTTTTAAAATTAAATCTAAAAATTAATGTTTTAATATCTTGCATTATTTTAAAATTATTAATTAACATTTTTATTTAAAATAATTGTTAATTTATAAATAGATATTGTTAAATTAATTATTGTTTATATATTATTATAACATATAAATTATATAACGGGGTCGTATCAACGTCTTGCACATAAATCATGTTGTTTTAATTCAAATCCTATACAATTTTTATAAAAACATATTCTAATTAAAATTTCAATTGTTATAATTATTAATTATATAAAAACAAAAATTGTATGTGCTTTCCAACGTTGTATTAATAATGATAATTTCTATACTATTAGTTTTTGGAATTTTTTTAATACTTGCTTCTTTATCATTTTTTATACCGTGATTAATTATTAGATTATGAATAAAATAACTTGCATGTTCAAATCGTTTACAAATTTCTACTGCTTTCCTTGATTATTGATGCTGTATTCAAAATAACAAATATTCCACAAGTTTTAGTAACAGTTTGTTTTGCTGCATTTGTACTAATAATTGATTTCCAATCTGAGTCATAGAATAAGTTTTTATTTTTACAATTTGAAAAAGTCATCAT
Organism: Belba bartosi; assembly: GCA_034693685.1. Taxonomy (NCBI): domain Eukaryota; kingdom Metazoa; phylum Arthropoda; class Arachnida; order Sarcoptiformes; family Damaeidae; genus Belba; species Belba bartosi. The sequence goes on along the minus strand of JAQFXP010000424.1, from coordinate 12,135 downwards.
TACTAAATTTAAAAAAGCATTAAATAATAAAGATTACTCATAAATATCAGTGAAAATATGATTATTAATAATAAGTTATCCATTATAATTTATTGTCTTATTTTAAATCTAGTATAGCTAATAAAAAATGTGTCCCATAAAAAAATAATGTTTGTTTGCAAATTATAGGAACAAACAAAAGTTGTTTTAATAAATATTTTCAAAAAAAAAATGTTAATAAATTTTTTTCAGAATTATTTGAATGAAACGACTAACATTTTCAAATGGTAAAACTTCAACCTAATTTGAAAATTTTATATACAATAAATGCCATTTTTAGCATTATGACCATCAAGCTATTTATTTGGCATAAAATTTTGATTAAGAAATAATATAATATATTGTTCATAATTAAAAAAGTTTTAAAGAAATACTTTACTATTTAATTTCAATTATATTTTATTTATTTGTTTTGAACTTCTGTTTAGAATTTGTTTTGAACTTCTGTTTAGAATTTGTTTTGATTCTGATGTTAAGTATACAGAAAAAATTATTTTTTAATAGAGATTAAAACTATTATTAAAATTTAAACGTTCATTTTTATTAATTTTAATTATTTAAAAATTATCTTTATCTTTTTTAAAGCTATATCTTTTTAAAATCTATATTTTTAATAATATTTTGAATTTTAGCCATGTCTATGTCATAAATTTTTATTAATAAAATTTTGGTAAAATTATGTTTGGTAGCAAATATTATAGTAAACAAATAATTAATTTAAATATATTCAAATATAAAAACGAATCTTTTTTAAATACTAAATATAAAACATTTAAAAAATAAATAACTAAAATTTTAAATATTATTATATAAATTTAATTTGTTTAATTAATATTAATTATTTTTAAAATATTATGCAATTTGGCCACGATTAATTCAAGAAAATAACATTTAAAACCTAATCATCTAATTTAAATTAATTAATTGTAAACTGTTTGTTTTATTTAAATTTGTATTATTAACAACTTTTATAAATTACACAAAAGTTCTATTCTTATCTTTATAATTTTTAAATGTGTATTTGATTTTAAGTTTATTAATTTTATTATCATAAACTTTTCAAGAAATATAATTAAAATAAAATTTTTTTAATTATTAAATTAATTTTTTTTATTTAAAACTATTTCAATTAAAAAATGTTCTTGTTTATTTATAAAAAAGAGTAAAGTAACATATTTTTAATTATTGCATAACGTATAATAGGTATATAAATTAATAAAATAATAAAAATGTACTATAAAATTTACAGTTACATATTACTAATTAAAATTGCCAGTATGTTAAAATTTTATATAATAATAATTATATTCTGTATTTGCAGTCTGCACTACTCGCAGTAACAAGTTAGCAGCACTCATTTATAAGTTAATAAATTAGCTATATAATTTTTTAATAATAAAAAATTTAATTTTGTGCAATCTTTTCCAAAGCAATCTTTAGTATAAGGTCAATTTCTTGTTGATAATAAATACGTATTAGCAGTTGCTATTAAAACTAAATTGATTTAATTTTTTAATAATATCTATGAATACCTTAGAAACTGTGAATTTATTGTGTAATTAAAATAGTTATAAAAATAATTGTCTATATTTGTCTATAATATTGTAGCAAATAAAGTTAAGATAGGAAACAATTGTTGGACGTGGTAAATCTTGCTTTAGTCGTAATGTTGAACTTATAAGGATTTATTATCATAAACGATCATTGGTCGTGGTAAATTTTACCAATGATTGTTTAAGTCTAATCATATTAAATTATTTACGGGTATTATAAATATAAAATAAATATTACTGAATTATAAACTTAACTAATAGCACTATATAGATAGACATAGTTTAGCAATAAAGTAATTTGCTGCTTAATGCTGAAGGCAAGGAAATCATAGTTTAACATTAGAGCGCATTGCCGCTATCGTTAAAATATAGAATCATAATAGCATAACGTTAATACTTAACACTATATTAAAATTAAGTCAAGCAAATGACATAAACGATTAAAGCGGTATTTTGCACACGGTTTTATGGGAATATACTGATGTTAACACAAGCAGCCAATAACAATAGTAATGTTTTAATTACGATGTAGTTTGGAACTGGGAAAATATTGGGCATTACAACAGACGCAAGTCTAATTGCGCGCTAGCTTTATTCGCGCAAATTTAGTTAGATTAAGCAATTAAGGAATTCGAGTTTGAGACACAGCGTTTACTTGTCGCACCTCATTTTACTGTTTAGTTAATATTGTATATTGTAATAGTATTTTATATTTGGTATTCAAATAAAAAGATATATTAAAATGTATGTTAGATTATTTTTATTTAAGTTTTAGAATGAGCATTACCGCGTGCTAGATTAACAAATTCGAGAGTGTCACCTATTAGACTGATCTCCAATTTGTGTAAACCCGTTTGCTTGTAAGTAATAATTGGATTTGTCAGTGTTCTAAACTTTCATTTCAGGCTTTATTTCTTATGTTGTTAGCCGACAAACACATTTTAACACAACATTATCGACAACTGCTGGCAACAACAGTAGGACGAATACAAAGAGACTAAAGAGAAGGAACAACAAGAACTCTGATTGGAGACGAGCAAAGCTGCAACGTTTGTGATTGAGCGGATCTGACAATAGATCTGATAGGATAGAACGAGACCTAGAGGACGTGACATGAGATTTGCAAAAAAAACTGAACAAATAGATAACGGCACGTTGGAAGAAGTGGAACGAGACAAGATGTACGGAAAGTGGAGTAAGAGACCATGTAAAATACGATACAACTCGATTGGGTCATAGACTATCCTGACGAGAGATGTAACGCTTGGTCGTGTCCAGAACGGAAAATAACGTTGTAATATATAATTAAATATAAAACCTACAATTTTAAATTACATTATTAAATAAATTATTTGTAAATTTATTAAAATTTATTAAAATTAATTAAAAGCAAAATTTTTAAAATATTAATATCAGAGATTAAAAATTTGGTCAATCCAAGGGTAAGAGATTAGGGGAGAAATTTTATTTAAAAACGCAAAAAAAAAACTTATATATTTATGAGTAAATTTTGTTTAATTTAACTGGATTGACCACCAATTTAGTGAAAATTTGCTAAATTTGTGCAAAAGTTTTAAAAATTTTGCCTCTCGTCTTTGGCGGCCGGAAAAAAGACGACAAAGTAACTTTTCGCCGATCAAATGCTAAAGGGTGGGTCCAATAAAAGTTAAATGCTAATATTTAAAATCAGGGTGGATTTTTGCTTGATACCCCTTACAATATCTGAATAATATATATTGTAAACTATTATATAAATTATAGAATGATTATCTAAACAAATGTTATAAAAAATTTCTTTAAAACAATAAAATGTGTATACAAACATAATTATAGTTACATAATTTGTAATTTATTTTTCAAATATAAATTAATATATATTTAATTATTAAATATAAATGTCTTAGTAAAATTTATGCACATTTAATTAGACTATTTTTATTTTTACAATAGTTTGCATATACTTTGGTGTTAAAGTCCAATATAGTAAAAAATTAACTAATTTGTACAAACATTAAATTATACAAGTTTTAATGTATTTGCTGATAAAAAATTTTGATACATTTATTTTTTTTATTTAATATACAATTTATTATAAAGAGTACACCATAATAACATAAAAATGTGTTAAATTGCCTTGTAATAATAAAAAAAAATAGTTTTCTCTTAAAGTAATTATTTTGATAAAATTATTTATATAACATTATATAATTTTTGCAATTTACAATCAACTTTTAGAAATTATTTCATACACTTAAGTACATTTTTAAAATATTATTGAAACGTTTTAAAAAAAAATAAATCTTTAGTAAAAAAAATCCAGTCATTTATATATTATTAATAAATATAGTAATTTAATGTTAAATTAAAATATAAACAAATTAAATTTGATTTATTATTTGGATTTTAATAATAATTAATAAAATAAAATATTTTATAACATTATTTAATAATATATTTTTCGAAATGTCTGTTATTATTGATGATTTTTATATTAGTGAAAGAATATCTGAAGATTTAAAAAAGAAAATAAATATTTTTACAGTTTTTGATGATTTAAGGGATTTAAATATTATATTTATTAGAAATGAAGATACTGTTTACGGATTTGGTTCTAATCTATTCGGTTGTATTGGTTTAGGAAATAATAATATTGTGAATAAACCGCAGATTATAAGTGAATTGTGTTTTCAGAAAATTCAGGAATTCTATATTGGATTTAATTTTATATTAGCGCTCAATGCAAACAATCAGGTGTTTGGTTGGGGACAGAATGATTGGGGACAGTTAGGTAGAGGGTATAGAAGTGCCCCAATAGTGTTCCATAAACCGGAAATTATAAAATATTTTATAAACAAAATGATAATTAAAATTAGTTGTGGTTCACAACACTCTCTGGCCCTAACATCCGAGGGTCGAGTCTATGGTTGGGGTGACAACAGATACGGACAAATTGGTTGCGGAGATAAAGATATAACGTTTATTTGGTTTCCAATTGAATTAAAATTCCTTTCAAAACAAAAAATACAATCAATTTATTGCTCGTATTGTCGATCATTTGTACTAACAATGGAAGGAATGGCCTATAGTTGGGGTTATAATGATTGTCACAAATTGGGTCATCAAAGTAAGCAAAACAAAACTGTTTTTATTCCGAAATTAATTGATTTAAAAAATATTTATACTATTTGTCCGTCGAATCAAAATACATACTTTTTAACAAATGATAAATTACTTCATTTTTGTGGCACATATTTTGATAAATTCGGTTCTGAAAAATATCAAATTTCACCAAAATGTATCAATGACAAATTAAAGTTTAGCAACTTGCATAAAATTTATTATTATAGATACATATCTTGTGAAACGATAGGAATTTGCAATCAAAATGTATATTATATATTTTTAAATAAAATTGAAAAGACAGTTTTTAATAATATTTATGAGTATTTTGCAAAAGTACTGCAAATGACTTATAAAACAATTAATATTAAAATTGATAATAATATTAAAATTTCTAATTTGAGATTAATTGCAAAACAGACGTCTATTTTAAGTAAATTTATAATTTGTGATCAGATATCTGAGAATATAAAAAATAATATATTAATTCATACAGTATTTGATGACATAAATGGTTTAAATATTATATATATTACAAATGATGACAGAGTTTACGGTTTTGGTTCCAATCATTTCGGTTCTATTGGTTTAGGAAATAATAATATTGTGAATAAACCGCAGATTATAAGTGAATTGCGTTTTCAGAAGATTCAGGAATTCTATATTGGATTTGATTTTATATTATCTCTCAATGCAAACAATCAGGTGTTCGGTTGGGGACGGAATAATAGGGGACAGTTGGGTAGAGGGTATAAGAGTGACGCAAATGTGTTCCACAAACCGGAAATTATTACACATTTTATTAACAATAAAATAATTAAAATAAGTTGTGGTTCCCAACACTCTCTGGCCCTTACATCCGAGGGTTGTATTTATAGTTGGGGTGACAACACATTCGGACAAATTGGTTGCGAAATAAACGATCAAAAGTTTATTTCGACTCCATTTGAATTGGAAATACTTTCAAAACAGAAAATACAATCAATTTATTGCTCGTATTGTCAATCATATGCACTAACAATAGAAGGAATGGCCTATAGTTGGGGTCTTAATGATTGGAACGAATTGGGTAATCGAAGTGAAAGAAATGAAAGCGTTTTTATTCCGAAATTAATTGAATTAATCAATATTTCCACTATTTGTCCGTCGACTACGAATACATATTTTTTAACAAATGACGGATTAATCCATTTTTGTGGCAAATATTTGGATGAATTCGGTTATGAAAAATATCAAATTTTACCGAAAATTATTATAAAAGAAAAATATTTTATAAATTTAAATAATTTGCAATATTATAGAAAAGGGCAAATGATTTCATCGGCTATTTCTGATTCAAATGAAATTTATAAATTAAAATACAATAAAATTGAAAAAACTATTTATAAAAATCAATTCAATTATTTTTGTGAAGTAATGCAAATGACTTATAAAGCAATTAATGTAAATAAATATAATTGGATTAATAAAACTACACTGGATAGATTTGTAAAACAATGTGACATTGGTTCGGGTGCATTTGGACTAGTTATCAAAGTCAGGGATAAATTTGATAATAAATTATATGCGATTAAAAATATTTCTTCAAAAGGTTAGTTTAATAATAGTAAAGATAAAATAGTTTATTCGTTTAAAATATCTTGTTTAAATGTTAATTAATCATAATTCATTATATATTTAATTAAATGCTACCGTATTCTTTCACAGTTTAAAACAATTTCTTATTAGATAAAATAGACTATTTTCTAAAATTTTTAATTAAAGCTCTTAAGAACATGTTCTTATAAGACGAGGTAAATTCAAACTATAATAAATGACACAAATATATTAATTATAATTAATTTTATTGTAAATACTGAAAAAATAGTTTAAATTAAAGCCTTCAACTCTATCTGATTCAATGTATTAATTGTTATCTTAATTAGTTTTATTTTTAGCTAATTTTTTTAAACATTTGATTTATATTCTAATGAATACCACTTTCTTTATCATTAATTTTTTAAATTATTATTTTCAAAACACATTTATCATATAATTTTTTTTATAAATTTTTGTTTGACAATAAATTTAATATTAATCAAATTTATAAAGACCTTTCAAGCATTTAATGAGTTGTAATTTAGCAAATTATTAAATTCAAAATACTTTACTTTAATCACATTTCTTATCATTTATTTTGAAATAATTTCAATTTGGTGATGTTTCAATATTAAAACATTAAAGCTTAGCATTATTTTTCAGAATAATTGATTTAAAATTATTGTTAAAAATTAGCTTTTATTCTGTTTTTTAAAAAACATGTTCTTATATCTTAGGGCTTATCTCATAAGAACATGTTTCAAACTGAGAGAGAATACGGTATTTGAATAATTTATTAAATTTAGAAAATAGCAAGGATATATTTGATAACTTCTGTAAAGAAGTACGAATTATGTCAAAAATTAAATCCATATTTATTGTCGATTACATAAATTCATGGATTAAAAATAAAGTTCTTTGTATTCAAATGGAGTTATGTTCGGATGACTTGAATACTATAATCAAATCAAAAGCCGAAGCATTTGGTCGACAATTATCGAAACCAATGAATGCAATCGAATACTACATATCGTGTGAATTGTTTAAAGAACTGTTAGAATGCGTTCAGTATTTACACGAATCAGAGCCACCGGTAATACACAGAGACCTCAAACCCGCAAATGTATTGATTGCTAATAACGTAAGAAACGGTAGATTTTTGAAAATATGTGACTTTGGATTAGCCACTACTCATTGTCGCAATCTTTTACACAAAATGTTGGAACAAGAGCTTATATGGCGCCTGAAATATGCGGTACTGTTAGAAAAAAATATAACTCAAAGGTTGATATTTATAGTTTAGGTGTTATTGCACAGGATTTGTTTGATGTTGACATTAACGCGTAATTAAAATTTAAAAATAATTTAATTTTAACTTATATTAAAATATTTTAAAATTTTAGATCAAGTATACCTTCAAACCAAATTTATCAAGCTATTGCACGAAATATCGAATTAATGACATTAAATAAGTATAATTCAAGACCTACTTGTGCTGATTTGTTAAATGATGTTAATAATTGGTCCATTAATGTAGATACAGTAAAAAAATATCAGGATTTTAATTTAATAATTAACATGCTTAAACAATACAAAAATAAATTTTATTATAATTATTTAAAATTTAAAATAAATATTTAATATAATTTATTTATTTAATATATATTTAAAATATTGAAATTATATTTTTATAATTTTACAATATTATAAAATATTGTTTATATAAATATCAGTAATAAAAAAAATATCAATTTATGTCAAAAAAATTTTTTGATGTTGTTAAATTTATAATTTTAATACAACTATTAATGTGTAATTAAAATTTAACAATAAAAAATATTTTAATTTTTTTTAGATTTAATTCATTTTCAATTTAGATTTATTAAATTAATGCACTGATAATTTAATTAACGACATTATATACTTAAAACGCAAGACATACGTGTGCTAATTTGTTGATTTATGTTAATAATTATTTTATTAATTTATATACAATGAAAAGTATTAAAATTTTAAAATAATAATTAAACTGCTTAAACAAAACAAAAACAACTTTTATTTTGTACATTATTAAAAACAAAATATTTAAAATAAATAATTTATTATTTTAAAATTTCAAACTATATTTTAACACTTGCCAGGCCGTTAAACCTATTACTCAGCCTCAACACCTGAACGCTCGTACACTCGCGACCTAAGTTGTATCCAAATCGGTTATTTGCTTTCTCAATCTAAACTAAACTATTTAAATAATTAATTTTTTATTGTTTATTTCTAATTCTAGCTAAGCCTTATTTATATTAAACGCATAATTTAGATTAATCTAACCTATTTATCTATAAAATTAAAACTAAACAGGCTACGATAAAAATTCAAATTACTAGTAAACAAATTATGCACGTTTGAATGTTTGTTTAATAATTTTATAAAATAAATTTAGTATGCAATACAATTAAAAGTGTTACATGAAACAAAAATTAAATATTAAAAAACATATCAAATGTAAATAATTTTAAATGCAAATATATAAATCTTTTAAATAAATATTGAAAAATAAATAATAAATTTTTCTAATATTTATAAATAATAATTATAAACATATTTAAAATATATATAAGTAAAAGATATTCAAATTATTTTCAATTGTTAACAATTAAGGTTATCAATAAACACCAAGTTTATAAATTGTAGTTTGCTTGTACTCAAAACCTGGAGACAGAATAACCTGATTTTTCCAATTTGTGTGATTAATTGCATTAGGAAATCGGCAAGGTGACAATACAATACATGCAAAATCACCAAGAAGATATGGTGTGCTAGATTGATCTGCTTTAGGTTCAGAATTCGGAAAACTGCGCAATGGTACATAAAACAAAGCAGGTTCGGTAGTAAAAATTTGCAAACTAATTTTTGTCAATGGTGACTTCAATACTGCAACCGCGCGTAAATTACTACCACTAATGTTATAATTGTTAATATCTTCATCAAGTAAATACCATGTTTGAAAAGTACCAAATTGGCTATTTAATTCCTGAATTACTTCTTCTCTATCGCCAATTGTAACAAATCTTGTTTTATAGTCGTATTCGGGCGCCTCTATAGTAGACAATATACGACCCGTCGGTAAATCTGTTCCAGTAATTAATTCCAGATATTTGTCAGCATTTATACTCAATTCATGATTTAGTATTTTAGTAGCAGGCTCATTAAATAAACCGTTTAAATTCCAAAACGGTTGACTTACTAGGTTAACAATTGTGTCTTTGCCAGTAGTGAGCAAAATTGCGCTCATGTCAATTTTAATCTCATTTTTATCAGTTACAAGATAAGTGACTGAAACCTTTAATTGTCCTGGATAATTTTTTTCTTCATCTTCTGATATATACTCTAATGTAATAGAGTTATCAGTTTTTGAAATAAGGTTCCAAATTACTTTGGTAAAATTTCCAGTTCCACCATTATCACTGTCCGGCGCATCATTAATGGGAAGTTGATATTTCTGGTCATTTAAATAGAAAATACCGTTTGCTGTTTGAAAAGCGGTTCTGCCATCTATAGCGCCCCATAGATTATTACCAGGATAACCAGCAAAAGTATCATGGCCAAGTATTACATCTCTTCTTATTCCATTTACATCGGGTAATATTACCTTGGTCAATCGAGCGCCATATTCGATAATATGTACTTCGAGTGTATTTCCACTGTTAGTTACGATATATTCATTTATATGATTTGTTTTATCAAATACTTTTACTTTTACTGGCATTTTATATGAATTATATTTATCTTGTTTAAAATTTTATATAAATAATTTTTTCTAAATACTTTAATTACTTTTATACATTTTTTTATTTTGTAATGTGTTTCCTGGTTTCTTTTTTTAAATTAAATATTTAACTAATGACATTAAATTAACAATAGCGGATGTCCGTTTTTTGTGAACAAATTTTCCCATTAAAAAATATTAAAATTTAAAAATTATCAGGAAACATAATACATATTTTAATGAATTTAATTGCTTATTAATAAAAATTGTTTGATATTATAAAACATTTTATATTAGTTGAGTGTACTTTAAGTTAATATTTGAATATGTAATTCAAGTAAACTTTCATTGTTAGTTATAATATATTCATTTATATGATTTGTTTAATCAAAAACCTTTACATTTATTGGCATGTTTTTCTAATAATTGTAATTTGTATAAAAACATCTAATTTGTTTTAATTAATGTCTTTTTAATATAATATAATATTTTTAAATTTTTTCCTTAGTTTTTCAACATTTCAAATAGGTTAATTACGTAATAAATTAATATTAAATATATTTCCTATTATTAAATATAGAGCAGGAGAGAGAGAGGAAGAGAGAGAGAGAGAGCAAGAGAGAGAGAGATCAGGAGAGAGCAGTAGAGAGCAGGAGAGAGAGTAAGCTAGAGTGAGAGAGAGCAGGATAGAAAGAGAAACCAGGAGAAAAAGAGAGCAGGAGAGAGAGATAGAGAAAGAGAGAGTTAATGTAAATAAATCAAATTAAATCAAACAATTGTACTTTTAATACAAAAACATAGGCGGGGCCACATTGAACTCTTGCCTCAAATACCACTCTGAATGCAATAAATAATTAAATAGACATGGAAAAGATTTAATTTATTATAAATATGTTTATAAACATTAAATAAATTAAATAACATTGTTTACAAAATCAATCAGCCTAAATTTAACTAATTAATCTTGTTACAAATCAATCGATTGCTACAAAGGTAAAATTTGAATTAACCTTACAAAATAAAAAAATATTTTCTATAAAAAATAATTTTTTTATATGTTATATTTCATTTTAATTTGACATGTTTATGTCAATCATAATTAAATAATTTAACAATACTCTGATTTTTATAATCCATTAAATTTTATCAAATTATAAATTAGCTTAAAAACAATTTAAATTTACAATATTGCAATATTTTATTTAAATCCCTTTCATAAATCAAATTTAAAAAATTAGAAATAGATTGTGTTAGATAATTATTTATAAGATTAAACTATTCAAATTAATTTCTTTTGTAAACTGTTATTAAATTGATCACATACCATTGTATTATTTAATTATAAAAATTGTGTTCCGTCATCGCCTTTATCAAATTCCTTGTTAGTTTTTATTAATTTATTCATAACTTTTTTATATTTCATATATGCTATATCATTTGAATTTAGGCATTTAAATTATTTATACAAAACGGCGTAAAAATTGTTTTTAAATTAAAAAAAAATTAAATAAAATATATTAGATAATAAATTTAATAAATCTTTAAAAGTTAAAAACAATTAAATGAATATATTCTAAAAATAATTATTGCATGAAAAATCAAATTTAACTTTATATTTTAAAATATAAAGTCCTTGCTGTTATGAATGTGTAATTCATAAATTGTTTCAAAATTAATCAATGTAATTTAATAGTTTTTACTGCATTATGTTAAAATTTGATACTTTATAACTTTTATAATATATGTTAATTGTGCTATCTTTGTTATAAAATCATTCCGGAATCAGGTGCTGATCAGCTAATATGTACAACTGTAATGTAATTTTATCTAAATTGTAACTTTTTGTGTAATTTTAATATATAAATATGTTGTCTTTTGTCAAAAAATCTAAATTTTATTTAATGTAACAAAAATCTTATACCTATAACATTGCTACCCATTATCTAAAATAATAAATTTTCATTAAATAAATAATTTAATTTTGAAAACCATACAGTTTTTGAAAATAAATTTTACAATTATAATTGCTTAAAAGAATGAAAGAGGAAGAGAGAGAGAGAGAGAGAGAGAGAGTGAGTG
>JAQFXP010000423.1:0-30702 GCA_034693685.1 Belba bartosi | reverse complement strand
TTTATCTGCAATATTATTGGTTAAGCTTTTACTCAAATTATGTTCGAAGCAATAATATAGTGGGCTATAGTACAGCCATCTATAGGTGACTCATGTGGCCCCCAGGTCTGGATTCGATTTAAAACATTATTAATATTATAATTATAATTAAATTTTGAATTTTGTTTAAAACGAGTTACGCCTCTAAATCATATCAACTATTATCCAGTTATCATATTTTTTAATTTATAAAATTTGAACAATACAAGTTACAAAGTTTACTTTTATATTATTATTACCAAGATAATTTTCGTATTATAGTTAGACTACGCAAAAAGCACATTATTTGATATTGTACGAATTCATCTATTGATTCTGTTACCCAATGTAATAAACCGCTAATTTCTTTAACAAAATAAAACTTTAATTAATTTAATTATTAAAACCTTTTATACATTAATTTATATTTTATTTCAAAAATTAGGAATTTGTAATTTACCATGAAATGATAATAATAATAACTTGTTTTAGATATTTAAATTATGTAACAAGTAATGTAAAAACATATTTTAAAATATAACCCACTCCACTGTCTAACTATGTATATGTAATTTGTGAACAATTTTTGGCGCATTTCGTACAATGCATTGAATTGATTAATGAAAATAAACAAAACTCTAAAACCTTTAGTATTGACTCAAATATTAGTCTACTTTGCAATCAATCGTATGTTTAGTTTTAATCCTTTATTACTAAATATTAATTGATTTCGTATACTATTTGTACTATTAATAAATACTATTAATTTCTGAAGCGATATGAGTGAAACGGAAAGCAAAGTAAGAATTAATGGCAAAAGAGTTTAATTGAATTGATTTAATGCATGTTTTGAATTGATTTGACTGAAAGGTTGAGCCGAAGTCGGGTTCAGATGAGACACAACCAGAACAACGACAACGAACTGAATCCGAAAGCAATGAATCGAATCCAGACATACATTTCGATCCAATAATCGAATTGCCGTTAATTGATGTCAAAACTCTTGAGGAAAATGAAACCGAATTATTGAAACTGTAATTCAATTCAATTTAATTCAATTGATTTGATTTTAAATTTGATTGAATTGTTTTCCAAATATATGATATATTAATGAACTGATTGTCTGATTGGGTCTAAAGTCGGGCCAAACTCTATCGCTACGACACGAGCGAAGAAGTGCCGCAATTCAAAGAGCGCGGAACCGGCGAAGTACGGCTTATGAGGCACAGGAATATACGCGCCGTTAGGGTTCTGATGCGAAGGGACAAGACGTTGAAGCTTTGCGCCAATCACTACAGTATTTCAAAACAATTATTACATTATTTTTGTTTGAAATCTCTAATCAATTATAATATCGGATCAGTTATGCCTTCAATGGAACTGAAGAAACACAACAATAGCGACAAAGTGTTCGTTTGGAGTACTTTCGCCGATCTGTCCGACGATACGCCAAAACCCGAAACTCTGGCCATTCGGTTCGCAAACGCAGAATGTATTCGATGTCGAAAACCAATTATTATTTCAATTATTAATTTATTTTTTTGGTTTAACTGTTGATTGAATAGACGCACAAAAGTTCAAAGAAGTGTTCGATGAGTCCAAACAATATGTTTCCGAAGCCTTGGATTACAAACTCGCAAACGATTTGAATAATTTGAATATAAAAACCGATGAAAACGAAGACAAGAGTAGCGATGAAAGTGATTCCGAATCCGACAACGAGTCCGACCAACAGTCGAGTCAACACAAAATTGATATCAAAAATGATGTCAAAGACAATACAAACGATGATTAATGAATCTGAAGTCAACCCGAAGTCGAATCTTATTTTTTCGATGTTTTCTAATGATATTAAACTAAAATATTAAAAAAAAAAATTTTTTTTTGAAAAATTCTTTTACAGTTGCCTCTCATAAAGTTGCAATAATATGTGAATTTAACAAAATGAAGCTTGTTGAAAATATACCGCAACTCTATCCGAATATAGTGCACCCGTTTGTTAATTCGGATATTATTGCAACTATTATGAGATAACTGTAATTTCAATTTGAAGTCTATTTTTCAATAATTTTCTTTATTTTCAACACTTTTTTCATTTAATTTCTTTTTTATTTATTCCGTTTAAATACTATTGTATTGACAATAACTTGGAATAAAAACATTTCTTATAATTTCAACTCAAATATTAAATTCATTTTTGACTTTCCGTTTATATCAGATAAATCAGATTTTATTAGACAATAAAAAAAATTATTTTTAAATAAATAAATAATTTTATAAATTTATAATAAAAAGTTTGACTTAAATTATACATAAAAATCGTAGTTTTGGCACATTTTACAGATATATAAAACATTGAAAAACAAAAAATTATTTCAATTAATAAAATAACAATTAAATGATTGGTTGATATTAAGAATAAAATAGTTAAATAAAATTCGATTGTTTAGCGATTGTCCAAAAAATCAAACTCGATAAATTTGTTCACATTTTAAAATAGTTGCCGAAAAAGTTATATTAAAATTATATTAAAGTTATATTTCAAATATTTGGGAATTTCAGTCATTCGTATTCTGATTGTTAGCATTAAAAAGCAATAAATATGTGAGTTATTAATTAAATTTAATATAAATGCAGACAAAGCAAAAATATTGAACTAAGTAACACAATAATTGTTTTAAAATATATTTAGAGTATTATTGTTAATAAGTTGGCTCAGAAGTCACATAATTAAAGTAATTAGTTCTAATTTAATGACTTTATATTAAATTAATTTTCGCGTCATATCGTAAGTCGCAAATGAGAGTCGCGTTTAAGCAAAACAAACTCGAGTTTAGGCTAAATATACTCGCATTCAGTCGAACATGTCTTTAAATTCAGTTTAAATTAAAATTAAATTTTTTAAAAAGATTATATTAAAACTAACAGCAAATCATTAATGACATGTTAAACTTAACAAATTACATGTATATTCTTACTAATTAATTAATGCTAATTTAAGTTTGTTGTAAACAGTTTTAGATTAAAATTAATTTTTTAGTTTATTTTTCTTAATCTAAATATTACTAAAATTTAATCGAAAAAATCAAATAACAAAATATTAAATAAAGAGAAATTGTATTTCAATATAGGACTTACAAATATTAGTCTATTTATCCTAAACTCGAGTCACTTCTGCTTAACTAAAAACCGCTAAAATATAATTGAATTGAATTCAAACAATTTGATTACAAACTAATTATAAACTTTTTAAACAACCGGTAAATGCTTTTAATGAATGAATTTATGTAAAAATGTTTCACTAAATTAAAAACAACTCAAATGAAGACTAAAGTTCTCGCAATTAAAAGTTTTTGAGACCAATGATTGATTTACTGAAAATAGATTCTAAGCCAATGGATGTCCGCTATTATATCGAACATCTTTCGAGTCATCGTTACTATGAATTTCATTGTCAGATATGAGAAGATTTCGCTTCTCTTCGTCAGTGTTTTGCTGGTATTCATACATAGGATTCGTGAAATTTGTACTCTTTTTAGGACAATATTCAGTTAATTAAACATTTTGTTCAATAAATCAAAATTAGAGTTAATGTCAAATACCTTATCGTTGACCTCAAGACTAAAAGAACGACTCAACGCATGACTGGGACTCAGGTCGTCATCAAAGTCGTCGCCGAACATAGGATTACTAATCTCTACATTAGCGCCACTTTCTTGCATCCGGTGGTGAAGGAATGCACGGGAACTACAAATCGAGAGTTTGGCTCAAATCTAACGTTTGTTCAATCGGTTCAATCATTTATACCTTTTTCTGATTCTGAAAGTGAAGACACCGATGAAAATGGCCAAACATAGGATCAAAATGATGGCCAATGGTATCACAGCTATTAGTATCCATTTAGTTGTCTTGTCTATAGAGTAGGAATCGCTTTCAAACTCTGAGGCTCTTATGATTAGGTTTTCACACCGAAGACCTGCAAAGCCCGGATTGCACCTAAACGTCGGTTCAGAGTTCCAACAATTAATGCATTTTATTAATTAAATTAGTTTTTAAATTATAAACAAAACAAAATAAACTAACAAACAAATTGGCAATTGATCTAAATTTTCGGGTGGCGTACAAATGCCGCCATTAAAACAAAAACTCTTGCAATCTATCCTGTGCTCACATCTGGAGCCAATCCAGCCTCTCATACAACTGGAAATTTCAAATAAAAATAAAATAAAATAAAATAAAAAAATTAAATAAAACCGAATTAATAAGTTGAAGCAATAAAGGCATGACTTACTCGCACTTAGGACTGAGTTCTCTGGTGTCAGAGACACGACAAGTGCCGCCGTGTAAACAGAATGCTTTGCAGATAGGATTCACCTCTATCTCACATAAGGGACCGGACCATCCGGAGCTGCACTCACAGAAGGGCTCTTTATCTTTAGAATGCCTACAATGGCCTCCATTTTGACAAATGATTTCATCGCATGAAGTGGCAATAAATCTCTCACAAAAAGCACCCATAAAGTGGTGCCGACACAGGCAGGTGTGGTGTCCGTACTCTGACTTAGTGGGCATACATGTGCCGCCGTTACGACACCCGCAAAGGTTTTGTTCGCAACGCTTCCCCTGATAGCCCTCAGGGCAGACGCAGACCGCCTTTTTGGCGTTCCTCTGACATGTGCCGCCGTTAAGACACGTCTCTTTACAACTGTCCTGATCACACCTCTTGCCACTAAAGCCGGCGGAACAGCTGCACTGAGGCATTCCTCCAATTACAGTACAATTGCCGTTTTCGCAATAGTTGTCACACAATGACTCCTGACATCTATCACCGGAAAAGCCTAAAAATATGTTTAAATTCAAATTAGACTTAAAGTCAATTAATACAACAAAAACCAGAGTTTGGACCAGACCTGGAGGGCAATGACAGGAATGGGTTTGGCCTTGATCGTTTTTTGTACAGTGACCAGAGTTTTCACATTTCAATAAATAACAGTTTTGGCACTTCTGACCAAAAAAGTCTGACTGACAGGTGCAGAGAGGAACGCCATTCTGAATATGACAGGTGCCCTCATTGAGACAAAAGTTGTCGCATATATGAGACGGTATTTCACACCTCTCTCCCACCCATTCCGAAGAGCACTCGCATCTGAGTGGCGGGTGATTCGGATTATTACTATTGGCCAACAAATCCGGATAACAATGTCCTTTGTTTTTGCAATAACCAGAACAACGATATCGATCACAAACAGGTCCGTCGAAGCCGGGAGGACACCGGCATTTGGGAGTGTCGTCGCTCTCGTAATAACAGGTCCCGCCATTCAGACATTCCAAATCACACTTATTAGCGACCGGACTGTTAGTCGGAGTACAGACCACAGAACCCCCGTCTTCGCCGACTGGGGTTTCGCTCATTTCGTTACTGCACAGACAGATGGGTTTGGAAGAGGTTTGAGCCACACATAGGGCTCCTTCACCGCAATGTTTCATAAGACACGGGTTTTCTATAAAACGGTTTTGTTTGTTCTCTTGAACTATGACGACATCTGAAGCTTTGTTGAGACCCCGAACCAAATGTGTGATATTCCCAAAACCAAATTTGTTGATTCGAAAAATGGCGTTATTGTGGAAAGTGCTGACAAACAGGTTGTCCTCAAATACTTCGATTTTGTAAGGTTTGTCTTCAGACGCATTAAATGACTTAACAATATGTCTATTCTTTCCATTTATATCAATCGTTTCAATAGCGGCTGCTTTCGGGTCAGTCCAATAGATACGATCGGCCGCGTAGTCAATGGCCAGTCCTGTTGGCCAAACCAGATTCCTCTCCACTAATGTCTTTCTCATTGTTCCGTCGAGTCGTGCTCTGAGTTAACAAACATTTATATAATGTTTACATAATTTCAAATTACTTTCAATTATTTTAATCTCTTAACTAAACTAAAATATAACCAAACCTTTCAATCTTTGCTTTCCGGCCCCAATCTGTCCAAAATATAAACCCGTTTTTCGGGTCAACAATGATATCGTGCGGTTGATCCAAATCGTCACTAATCAGTGTCCGCTGAACCAACCCATCAGTAGTCGAGACTGTGATAGTGGCGGCGCCGGCGTCTATCCAATACAGGTTCTTACCGACCCAATCGACGGCTATACCACGCGATGCAATCAAACCGGAGGCTATGGTTTTGGGCAGAGAGGAAGTGAGTGGCGAAACGTCTCTCTTAGGCCGCAAACCACTGTCCATATCGTTCTCTTCAATCATAGGCGCATCGAAACGATATACACTTCTGGTGTGAAAAGATGTCCAGAAAAGCGTCACTTTATCTGTTTCATACATCACATCGAATGAGTCAATACGACTGGCCTTCGAAACGTTTGACAGAATGTCGATCAACGCTTGAACTGAATGCTTGTATGGATTCACTTTTCGTAACCCGTTTTCACTCGCGACCAATAGAACGGCCGGTTCTCCAATGGCAACACAAGACGTCGTGTCATTAAATGCTTTAGCATAGCCCTGAGCGCAGGCACACGAATGGTTGCCTCCCTTTTTGGCCAAACATAACTGAGAACATGTGCCGAAGTGACAGACCTGAGAGAGATCGCAGTTTTCTTCATCCGAATTGTCGGCGCAGTTGTCGTCTCCGTTGCAGACGTTTTGCAAATCAATGCAATTGTTGTTAGAACAGCGAAACTGTTTACTCGAACAGTGCTTATGATGGGAACAGAACACTGAGTCCTCATCGCTATCGTCTCCACAGCTGTTCTTTCCGTCGCATACCTTAAATGCATTTATATTTTAAAATTTTAATTAATTAATTCAAATATTTTAATTAATACCTTTTCATTGGATATGCAAATATTGTTTTTACACCTAAACCTCCCGGGTGGACATGCTATGGTCGAGCATCGGTGTAGTTCCTCATCACTGCCGTCTCCACAATCGTCTTCTCCTAAAAATTCGAATAAAAATTATATTTTTCCCAAAAAAAATTAGGCCCAAGTAAAGTCCAACCGTCACAACGCCATAGGGCACTAATGCATTGCTGGTTGTCGCACAGGAATTCAGAGGACATACAGGTGTGGCCGCAATTCTTTTCATCCGAACCATCCGCACAGTCACTGTCACCTGTTTTAAGATAATCTCATTAAAACATTTCATTATTTGCTCAAACTAACAAAGCAATAAAATTTGAGAAATATTAACTCTTAAAATACATATCTTGCTCAAATGCTAACATTTAGAATACTTAACTTGCTCCAAACATATTTTTCAGCGAGTAATGATCAGAAAAGCAAATTTTCGGTAACAAAAGTAATTGTAGAAATGTAATTAAGTTTCTTATTTATTTATAAATTATAATTGAACAATTTATTAATAATCAGTGTAATTTAATCTTAACCTTATTTCTTAATTTAAATTTGTTCCGTTTCTATACTTATTTCAACCATAAAGAGAATGGCTTGGTTACATTTTGTAGTTCTAGAATTTACAACTGATATTCTCATAATGATATGTAATCTATTCAATAACAGTTTACATAAAAATTATTCTTTTAACTATAAACAACATTGCATAAGGCTGTGATTTATTCTCAATTTCAAACTTAATTTACAGACAAACTAAATGAGATATTTCAATTATTTTTTCACTATCACATACATATATTAGAGAAGAATTAATAATTAAATTAAATATTTAATTAAACAATTATATTGTGACGGGAAATTACATTTAAAATATATAAACACGATTTTCATAATGACGCCTAAGTGCAACCAAAGGCAAAGTGGGGTTTATTTTTAAGCTTTTATGATATAATACAATTTAGTTTTAAAAAACCTTTGGTTGCGTTTAGGCGTATTGGTATTTAACAAAAACTAAAATATTTTAATCAATTTGTCACAAGAAACTTGTTTATATAAATATTTTATTCAATTATTAATTCATTTATAATATTTGTATGTGTTAGTAAAAAAATCATTAAAATATCTCATTTAGTTTGTCTGTAAATTAAGTTTGAAAGTCTTAAACTGTAAGAAAATATTGTATTTTTAAATGGGTATAACTTTCTAAATATTACAGTTAGAAGAATAATTTTTGCACATTTCTCTCATATATCATATGGTTTTATCATGATTAAAATAAATTTTAAAAATAAACATTTTTTTTCAATCTAAGGCTCTTTAGGTTTCTGCTTGCTACTTCCAAAAAAATACGTTTGAAAAATTTTTTGTATGTTATACTTGCTTACTTATAATTTTAATATTTTAAAAATTAATCAAATAAAATTATTTATTAGTACTAATTATTAGGCCTGGAAAAAGTTTAACATTGCGTTAAGAACTCATTTAAAATTTGTGCTAGGTGTAAGAACTTTGCTATAAATTACAGTTGTTTGACTTGTTAGTTAAAAAATTGATTGCAATTTTTTAATTTTTGAGCTTTATTTATCAATAAGTATTTGAATAAATCTATTTTAAATTTTAATAAATTAATGATAATAAACTTGTGATTGCTATTTCTAAGTTATTAAAGTTATAAATAAAATAAAAGTTTTACACATGTAGTCAAAACCAATTTTCAAGATTACAATAAACGTTGTTATATACTGGGGTCTCGACCTAGTTCTGCCCAGGCCAGAACTATTTTTAATTATTTTTTGAATATTTTAATTGAAAACTTTTAACTATTAAATATTTATTTTTACTTATAAATTAAGTATGTTAAAAGTAGTTTGGCCAAATGCATTAAATCTGCTTTTGGCGAAATGCAAGGGCCAAAAGGATTTGGCGACTTGCATATTGGCGAAAAGGATTTCGGTCATTTGTAGTGTTTGAATCGAGAAAGGATCATGTTCAAAATACCTGGGAGAAATTTTTTAAAACAATAAAACCCCCATATATTTATGATAAAATTGTACCAAATTTAACTAAATTTAAACCGGATTTAAACTAAATTTAGTTAATTTAATTAAATTTAAACAGGATTTAACACCAAATTAGGGAAAATTGCCTAATTTTTGCTTAAAAACCCAAAAAATTTACCGGCCGCCTTGGTGGCCGGGAAGTCGTAGAGGAATACCTCTTCGCGGACTGAATGCTAGAAGAAATAAATAGAAATTATCAAAACCTAAGAGATTTTTCTGATCTCTTGTTCTCGATCCCTAATTTAAGCAATATTTCTTAACGCACTAAGTGATAGTTCAAATTATGTTTTTAATGTATCATCAATGTTCTATTAGGTTAATCTTAGGATACACTGCAGATACACTGTTTTGTACGTTTAATAAACAGTTATATTAACTCTGTTAGTGAAACTTCAAACCTTTTTTAACATAACATTACTTAAATGTGCATTGATTGTAGATTTAAACAATTAGTTGCTTTTTATGCCAACGTATACATATGTCATTAAAACACGGGAAAAATCGAGGTTTCGTTAAACTTATTAATATTATATATACGTAATGTGTATTATATTAGTGGAGATGAGTTTCAGAGTTCAAAAGCGTTTAATAACTGTTTATTAAACATACAAAAACAATATACTTGCAGTATCTCACAAACAAACACGCTAGCTACTGCAAATGTATTTGTTAAAAAAAGTAAAAAAGCTTACTAACCCATCTAACTGTTAATAATTTTGAATCACTGCTCATTACTATATTTTCGTAATTAGCAATTCAGTTATCAATAAGTTTCTGATTAAAGATATTAATATATCAATTGTTGTGCCGTTGGATGAAATTGCATTCATTTTAAAAGATATCATAAAAGTATCAATTAATCAAACAAATAGCAGCAATACAGCTACAATGCAGCTTGCATCAATTTGTATCAATTTGCCCAAATTAAGTATTGATACTTTTGCTTGATACAGTATGAAATGTACTGTATCTGACTATTTGCCACTACTTTGTAGTCTTGTATAGTATTACAGGTATAGTATTAGAGCACAAACCGTCACATTTCCACTCATTAAGAATACAGAAGTTGCTGTCCTGGCAGTGGAACTCCTTTGGACTACAGGTGACGTTGCAATTGCTTTCATCGCTTTTGTCTTCGCAATTGTAAACCCCATTACATCTCCAGACCGACCGAATGCACCGGCCGTTCGCACATCGAAACTCGTCTTGTGAACAAGTCCTGGCCGTACAGTTCTTTTCATCTGATCCGTCGCCGCAATCATCTTCGAAATCACAGGTCCAGCGCACTTCGCACCCGACACAAAGGCAAAGGTATGGGTCAGCCTATGTACGTTAGTTTGGATTTATGTTCGACTCACTTGGAATGCATTTATTGTTCTCGCACTGGAAGTAGTGGTCATTACAGGTAGAGGTCTTGTCTCGACACGAGTCTGGCTCATCCTCCTGGCCCACACAGTCCTGGTCGCCGTCACACTTCCAACTATACAGACAATCAAATTTGAGTTAACATATACTCACACTTCAAATGCATACAAACCTCATAGGAATGCATCGGCCGGTTTGGCACTTGAAGTAATTGCTGGCACAGGTGCGGTTCGCACAGGAAGCCGGCTCGTCATCGGAGTTATCACCGCAATCGTCGTCACCTTTAGTTCGAATCAATACATAACAGCAATTAATAACAAATCAATAGATATTTTGGTTCAATAGTGTTTACCATCACATGTCCAGACCTGAGGAATGCATCGATTGTTCGAACATTTGAACTGATTATTCAAACAAGTCTTTTCAGCTGAACAAAGAAATTGTATTCAAACCGAATAAACAAATTGTTTCAATAATATTCTCCAATACTTTTAATTGTAAAAACCATTCAATAAATTTAAATCATAACTTGAATCAAATTTTATTCTTTAAAAATTAATTTAAAATAATAATTTAGAAAATCAGTCAATTCTTACGGCAATCCAATTCATCGTCTTTTTGGGGACAGTCTATTAGGCCATCGCATCGACTCGTTATACTAATGCAATGCGCGGCTACCGTTCCATTGGCCGAACACTTGAACTGACTCGGAAGACACGTATATTTGTCTAAATATACAAATTTAATCAATGACTTAAATAGTTAATTAATTTGTATTATTAACCGCATTCTCGTTCATCGCTATCATCTCCGCATTGACTAATTCCGTCGCATATCTGTGCGGGAGGTATGCAATGGGTGTTATGGCACTGGAATTGACCCGGACTGCAGTGGAATGGACTGCATTCTGGCGGCTCGTCTGAATACAGCAATACAAACATAAATTAAGATTAAATTATTCAATAATTACTGCTTAGAGCTAACTGACCCGAACCATCGCCACAATCGTCTTGAGTGTCTAAATGACAAATAATTGATATAAATATTAAACATAAATAAAAGGAATGGACCAAAACTGACCGCATTTCCACCAAAACGGTATACAATTAAAGGTAGAATTGCAAACAAACTGCGAAGTCGTGCAGTTGTTATAACACGTCTTGTTGTCCGACTGTAGCACAAAGTTCTCGGGACAGACACAAACACTTCCGTTGTTTGGCGTCAATAGACATAAAGTACTGCACAAACTGTTTTCGCACGGATTTCCGTTTGGAAGCGGCAATTGCCTGAAGGGATGATAAATATGAAGATCCATCGGTCGGTGCGCTGTTGTTGTCAAAGTCGACACATTATTGCAGTGATATTTTGGACAGAATTCGATTCCTTTGGTCTCCCAATCACTCCAATAGAGTGTGTTTTCAAAGACAGTCAAAGCGAAAATATGGTGAACCAGACTCGAGGTCTTTCGGCTCACAATAACGTGTCTGTTCCGACCGTCCAAATCCGTTACTGCAATGTAGTCTTCGCGCGCGTCCGCATAAAACAGGTCTCTATTAACGTAATCAATGGTCAAAGCATTGGGCCAACCAAGGCTCTCGTTAATTATTATTGTAAACTGTGAGCCATCCATTCCGGCCCTTCCAATATAAGGACTTTCTCCCCAATCAGTCCAATAGAGTTGTCTATTAATAAAAGCAATCAATATATTATTCATATCATTAGAATCACCATGATCATTAGATAAATTAAATTTAGTACAAAAAGTTGTTACAAAATCTAATTGCAATCAATTTTAAATATCAGTAATTAAATATTTAAATTAAAAATTACACTTAAACCAGAGTTTCAAGAAGTCAGCCGATCCAGGGGAGAGGGGGAGAGGAAGGAGTGGGTATTTAAACAAAATTGGCTAAAAACTTAAGTGGGATTAGAAAATGTTTTTCTAATGCTAAAAAATCTATATAATTATTATTCACTTTAACTCAATATAACTGAATTTAAACTGGATTTAGAATTAGTTTAGAAGAAATTTTCTAATTTAGGCGAAAGAACTAAAAAATTTTCGTAAATGAGAGGAAGGGGAGGGAATAAATGCAAACTTTCAAAATTAGTAAAGAATTTGAGTAATCTCCCTTCTAAGACTCTAAAACTATTTTTTAAATTTGCTTTCTTGAAACAGTAAAAACTAAACAAACAATTTATTCGGTAGGAATTAAAGTTAAGTTTAGATAAATTTAGTAAAAATAATGCCTTATATTGATTAAATTAGCATGCTAACTAATAGAAAGTAAATTAGTGCAAACTTTAACAGAAGAGAATTTCGAGATATACAGTAAATTGTTTAATAAATTGTTAATATAAATATGCTTTACTGTACGTTCCCTTATGTATAAATATAAAATTATAATACTGTAGCGAAAAACAAAGTTAATATAATTTTAGCTTAACTGCACTAATTGTTTAAGCAACAGGAAATAGAGCTTGTTGCATTTTATACGTAAAACATTCCAAATCAAACGACAACTTTTATTTCAATGGCTATAGAGATTAAAGATAAATGACCCTGTTGACCTTTCCCCTTTAAAATGCTTCAACACTAATAAAGTCAACTAACCCTTCAAACGGGTTGAGCACTATAGCCCGGGGCTCTTCCAAACCGTCTTTTATGAGAACTTTACGGTATTTGCCATCAAGTGTCGAGACTTCAATGCTGTCCTTGCCTTTGTCACACCAATAGAGGTTCCGTGCGATCCAATCGACAGCAATGCCATCAGGGCTTTGAACGGAAGACGAGTGTAGTATCTGTTCGCCAACCGATGTCTCGTTCGGACTCGTTTCGCACAACCGTTTGATAGAACTGCCCAAAGCTGTCACATCTGACCAGTATATACAGCGTTCGGCCCAATCAAAGTCAAGTGCAACTGCATTGGTCAGATTGCGCACAAGGAGTTTGTTGTCGTGTCCTTTCGTATTGATTTGTCGAATATAATAGCGATTCGAGAATATTAAAGTCGAAGCAATAGAACTGTTGGCTTTGCAGGACACGCCCCCATCGATCGAATAGTAGCCCTTTTGACAGGAACAGGCGTACGAGCCATAGGTGTTCCGACAGTGCTGACTGCAGGGGCGCTTAGTCTTGCACTCATCGATGTCTTTGCATATGCGTCCGCCGTCTAAGGGCT
Organism: Belba bartosi; assembly: GCA_034693685.1. Taxonomy (NCBI): domain Eukaryota; kingdom Metazoa; phylum Arthropoda; class Arachnida; order Sarcoptiformes; family Damaeidae; genus Belba; species Belba bartosi. The sequence goes on along the minus strand of JAQFXP010000423.1, from coordinate 17,207 downwards.
CGAAGCCGTCAAAGCAACTGCACTTATAGCCAATCGGCATATCCTCACACTTCTGGGCGCACTGTATCTTCGACTCACACTCATTGACATTGCATTTGCTCTGAAATTCCATTAATTACTCTTACATTAAATTACACTTCAATTCAATTACATTTCTTATTACCTCATCTGAAAGATCGCCGCAATCGTCAGCCCCATCGCACAGGAGGTCGGCTTCAATACAAATTCCATTCTCGCACTCAAACCTGCCGTCTGTGCACTTCGAAGACGTAGTGATGTTGTGTACGCACAACCCGTTTGACTCGTCCTCTCCGTCCAGACAATCACTTATACCATTGCAGAGCCAAGTCTTGGGAATACACTTTTTATTGCGGCACTCGAACTGATCACTCAGACACTTAGCAAATGCACAATTGTTCGGCTCATCCGACTTATCCCCGCAATCGTCGTCTCCTATTCGGACAAACAATTCAATTCAATAAAATCAAAAACTAATCGAAAATCTATACAAACCGTCGCAATAAAAGCTTTGCAAAATGCACTGAAAATTGAGACATTGGAACTCATTATGTTTGCAAATACTGGTATTACATCCGTGTTCTGGGTGTTCATCCGTGGCCTGAGCGTCACCACAATCGTTCTCGCCTTCAGACAGACAATTAGTTTTCAATTAAAACCAACCAAACAATGGTTTATAACAATCCATACCATCACAGATCCAAATGGCGGGAATACATTGGCCAGTATTGTTGCACCGAAACCAATCGTCTGGACAGGTTCGAGTTTTACAGTCTTCGGTTTCATCTGATCCGTCGGCGCAGTCCTATCAGCAAAATATTAAAATATTAATATAAAACAAAATAAAATATTACGACTTTAAAGACATACCTGATGTCCATCACATCTCCAAATGGTTGGAATGCAATCAGAATTATTACATTTAAACTGATCCGCTTGACAGCCATAATCGCAATTCTCTTCGTCCGAACTAACGGTTCCGTTCCTATCGTCGCAGTCATTGTCGCGATCACTAAATTACAAGCAATCAGTTAACCCGGAAAGGAGTGTTCGGAAAGGGATGTGCAGATGTGCACTCACCAAATCCAAGCCATTGGAATGCATTGCGATGTAAGGCATTTAAACGAATTGGAGGGACAGGAGGTCTCTATAGATTTGGTTTTGCAGCCCAACTCATCAGATGAATCCCAACAGTCGTTCTGTCCGTCACAGATCCAGTCCGGGTGTATACAAGCGGTAGTTGACGGACAGTTAATAAATTTCTGCTCCGGGTCCCAAAATAATGGATGTTTTGAACAATCGGGTCGTTCGCACCCAATCTCATCCGAAACATCACTACAATCGGGATCTGAATCCATACGAAACTATTGAACTTAACTTCAAATAAATAGTAAAATAATAATTACCGGAATCGCATCGAAATTGAGCGCCAATACAGGGCCCGTCTTTGCACTTGAATTTATCGGCACCACAAGCGCAGGCATTCTCGTCACTGCCATCCGTACAGTGTATCTGTCCGTCGCAGTGCTTCGACTCAGTAATACATCGGTTGTTAGAGCACCGGAAGAATCGTTTTGGACAAGGTCTAGACGCACAATAGTTTAGGTTCTCATCGGAGTCATCCGGACAGGCGGACACACCATCGCAGGTCAACTCAAACGGAATGCAAACTCCAGTTCCGCATTCGAACTCAGTTTCAGAACAATTACTATTCTTAACGACACAAGTCTTGGCGTTCGGCGACAAAACTCTTCCAATAAAACAGCCGCAGATTATAGAGCCGTTCGATGAGACCGAACAGACGTCTTCACATCCGCCGTTCAGTGGAAGACATGGATTCAAAGTACAGTCTTCGGTGTCGTTCGCGACCGCTATTATACCCATAGGTCGCGGAATATTTCGCCGAAGTTTCACCACTTCAGCGCCGGTAAACTTATTGCAGCGAAGGACCGCGTGTTCGACCCAATCAGTCCAAAACAGGTAATCCTCCAAAATGGCTAAATCGAACGGATGTTTCGGAGTTTCGGTTAACAGCAAATAGCGTTCAGTTCCGTCTAAATTGCATTTTTCTATTTTGTCGAGTCGTGCGTCAGACCAGTAGAGCTTCTGGAGCTTGTGATCAATGGTTATGGCGTTCGGCATTCGAATGTCTGTTGTAATAATTGAATGTAAATCATAGCCACTCAGGTATGCTCTTTGAATACTAGGGTTTCTATTGTTCCAATTAGTCCAATAGACACGAGAGGCACAGCTATCGACAGCAATACCTCTCGGTTTGTCTTCGAGACCTAATTTTATGATTTTCTCAATCTTCGAGTCCTTTGTTCTCAGATTGATTCGAGATATGGAAGCGTCGCTATTACTCGTCCAATAGAGTTCGCCATACATTTGGTCGTATACTATGCCCTCAACCGACCCCTGTTTCTCAACCAATAGCTTATGTCCGGTGCCGTTGAAGAAACTGCTGCTAATACTACCTCTTTGTATATCAGAGTAAATAACTCTTTGGGAGGAATAATCGAAAGTAAGACCAATAACGTTCCTCATATGCTCTTTGTTAGTTAGGCCGGGATAGGGAGCGTTCAGGTTCTGCTCGTCGTTCACATGAATGCTATCGATTTCAGTCACTTTCGAATACATAATGAATGCTTCATAAGGTTCACACGTTTTGTTGTCGGCGCCAATCCTTCCGTGAGAGCATACACATCGATGTCCTAATGCCGGGCCTCTAAATAGGCACAACTCTCGACAACCGCCGTTATTGACAGCACACATGTTGTTAAGAGAAGTCGGTCTCTTATAGAACACTTTTACGTCTTTGATGTGGTCTCCCATTTGGGACTGAATTGCAGTCACTGTTAAATTCGCGTTGTCTTTGTCGGCCCGAAGTATAGCCCCTCCCAAGTGGTTAGTATCTGCCCAATAGATGTAGTGCTCAAACACAGTAATAGAGATCGGGCTGACGACTGTCGAACCGCTGACAATCACTTCGCGATCACTTCCATCCAAACCCATTCGTTCGATTTGGTCTAATTGAGAGTCAGTCCAATATATTTTGTCTTCGAGAACGTCAACCGCAATGTCATTGATTAGATGAATAGATGTATTGCAAATAGTCATCCTTTGGCTGCCGTCGAGTAAAGCTCTTTCTATTCGTGGATTGAGTCCGACATCGCTCCAGAATAAGAACCCTTGCAGTGGATGCACTGCCAGTGCATTCGGTTTATTCCTTCATAAATAATTTCAATAAATTATTAACAAATTTCCTATATATATGATATAATCTATACTTTTAGAATGCATTTAAGATAATTTCATTCGTTTTCTCATATTTTGCATCAAAAATGTTATAGAATTTAACTAAATTTGTTTTAATAAAAATATAAATTTCAATTTCAAATCAAAAAATGTGTAACAGTTAAAAAAGTTTTTTCTGTATTGCAAGTTATTATTTTAAGATATTATTGCTAGTTTATATTAATATAACCACTTGGTCATATAAAATGATAGTAAATTGTTTTTTAATTTTTATTAAAACTATTAAATTAATTAAATTCAGGTTTTTATAATTTATAAAATAATGTTTTGACTATAATTTAAAATAAATTAATCAAAGATAGGGGGCCTCTGTCCGCCTCTGTACAGACACATCTGATTAGGTTTTTGACAATATTTTTAAAAGTTATTCAGGTAATTAATTAAAACTTGTTGCTTTATTTAAGTGATTGTGCTTGCTGTTAGCTTTCGTTTGTACTATTGTTTTTATAAATAAGGCCTAAATGTTTTAATTGGTTTTAATTGGGAAACTTTCGGGGGTTTAGAAACTTTTGTTATATACGGTACATGGATTATGGTGGTCGGCTGAAAATGCTCAAAATATCTAAATTAAAATAATGTAGTTATCTGAATCTTTATTGCCTGATTCCCCCCTTCTCGATCCCTGGTTAACATATAACTACTCTAATATAAAATATAATTTTAACTAAGTTTATATTCATTAAAAAAAATTAATTTAAACTTTTTTTATATTAGTTACTGTAAAACCATTATTCAATATTTTAAAACCAAATTTTAACATTAAGCAAGCATAAAAATGTAAATAAATTAAATTGTATTAAATAATTTATTAAATGGTTAAAATAAAATAATAAATTATTTCGAATTCTTATAGGAAAAGGGAGTTTAAGAACCGAAAAAAGAAATAAAGTACATGTTCTAGAGTAACTCATAGAGTACAGTCAGTAGATAACCAAAGTAGGGCACAAAACCCAAAATTGGGTCATTTAAATTATCGGCGAAATAAGCGATTTTTTCTAACATTAAACTTATGTCACTTTCTTAACTATATAGATTTTTATTGAGAATTTGTATGAATTTTGGGTGGGGGTGGGGGAGGGGGGGGACAACATGACAAAACTATATATACAATTTCTCCGAAAATGTATTAAAAAAACTTATTATGTTTGGGGGGGGTGGGGGTTAAATTAATTTCCAAACATTAATTTTTTTTTCTAATCTTTTCCTATTGAAGTCGAATTTTCATAAATCGAAAACTCGAAAACTATTTTGAATAAAGAAAATTGAAAAATTACTTTGTGTAAAATGACTCATAGAGTTCAACTATAAACAATTTAACTTAATTTTCCAAAATTTGTGAAACTAAACCCGGTCCTTTATATTAAATGACTAAAATATATGATTATTTGTTTTGTTTATTACTTTTATCACTGTGTGATTTATTTAAAAGCAAAATAAACTTAAGAAATAAAAATCTAGTTAAGAAAGTGACATAAGTTTAATGTTAGAAAAAGTGTCGCTCATTTCGCCGATAATTAATGTGTTAGTTGTAAGCAGAGATTCAAAAGTTGACTGATCCAGAGCGGATCATGGGAGGAATTTTTCCCAAAATTTTGCTAAAAATCCATGGGGATGGTATGAGGGAAGGAATTTTTAAACGCTCAAGAAACTCATATATTTATGATAAAAATTTTAACAAATTTGATTGAATTTAGCACCAATTTAGGAAAAATTTCACAATTTTGGCAAAAAAAAACCAAAAAAAAAAAATCTTTTGTACCTTTTTGCGGACTAAATGCTAGGGATGGAGTAATGCCAAATTTCAAAATCAGGGAAATTTTCGCCTGATCTATTATTCTCCCCTGATTTTAGAAATATTTCTAATAGCAAGGAAGAGGGGAAGAGAGGGAAGAAAGAATGGCACTTTTGGCTGATCCCAATCAATTTAACATGTAAAAATCATGCATACAATGTTACTTGATTAGTATCGAATATTTGCATTTTAGTTTAAGCTTTAAGTTGCAAAGCATCAGCTATTTAACAATTAGTGTTGAATGGTATGTAGCAACTGGTCCAGAGCGCAGCTATGTCTACTACATCGTCTTTGAGCACATATATACTGTATGTATTGATATATTGTATAACTATTGTAGAGCTAGAGTAGTGATTAGACAAACCAATAATCAAAAACAACTCAACTGTTTGTCCATATTTCCGGACAAAATGACATAACGAGAGCTGCCATTCAGATGAGACACTTCAATGACGTCGAAGTCAGGGTCGACCCAATAGACATTGTTTGCAATCCAGTCGACGGCAAAGCCTTCAATCTTCTCGATTCCGTGAACTATGATTTGATGACCGGTTGTGTCTCTTCTAATTCGAGTAATGCTTCCGTCATCGCTGTCAACCCAATAGATGAAACCCTCGGCGTATATGTAGTCAATGGTCGACGCCATCAATACTCTGGAAATCGGTGGAAGCATTGGTTCTGAAGTGGCATTCGGTTCGACACCCATTGCTCTAATTCCCCAATTCCACGAATACATGAGAAACACGTCGTGTCCTAAACAGTTAGTCTCGTTCTTCGGATCAACTTTGAAACCAATGGCACATTTGCAGACTCTTCTGTTGGGCGCAACCATTAGACACAAATGAGAACAATTCCCGTTGTGTTCGCACAGATTCGAGCCGACCTGAAGAGAGCTGTCGTAGACTTTGATTGTCAACACATCTTCGGTTTGGTTTCGAAAAATTATATCGTTTTTACCGTTCGTTTTGTCGATAGAATGAATAGAATTGTCTATTTGTGAAGAAAACAAAATCCAATTTCGGTAAACAGAGAGCGCAAGCGGTTCGCGCGGGTTCTCAGTGTTTTTGCCCGCGTCTAACAACATATGAATTCCTTTGGTTCCCAACTCTATGTATTGGATACTTGCGCTCCCGATGTTCACCCAATATAAACGGTTCGGAATTGACCCAAAATCCAGGGCCAGACTCGACGGCTGATCCAAATACTTATTGTCAGACTTTTGAACTAAAGTTCGAACAGAGCTTCCATCCATTGCCGCCTGTTTTATAACCGGATCTTTGTTTAGCGCCAAGTCTTCCGGTTCGTCTATGCCGTGATCTGACCATATGATGAGTCCATTCATTGGATGTGCGGCCAGAGATCGGGGGTTATAAAGATCTTGAGTTATGATTTCCGAAATAAACTCTCCGTTCGAATTGCAAACAAATATTTTAGCGCCGTTTGAGTCCTGAGACGTAACGAACAGATTGTTTCCGATCCAATCGATAGCGAATCCGTAAGGGTTTGTGATTACCGTATCTATTATGGTCTCAACGGGACTGCCGGTCAGTAAAGCTCTTTTGACTTCATTGAGCTGAGAGTCGGCCCAATAGATCTGCTTTTCTGTTGCGATATAATCGATCTCTGAGGCGGAGATCACTTTCGGCAGATTTATCGGAGGAATTGTATGATAATAGGGCTGATCCAAGTCGACGCCCCGAATCTCATTGGGTCGGGATATGAGTAAGACTTTCTCGTTGGCAACACATGTCTTGTTATCGCTATCGAGTTTCATAATATGAGGGCATTTGCACCGATAGGTATGGTTTTTGTTGATTAGGCACAAGTGAGAGCAGTTTCCGTTGTTGACAGTGCACAGAGAGGTAACGTTGTCTGTGGGCTGGCGAGACGGATGAAATATTTTAATGTCAAAGGGCTGAGTAATAGCGCGCTGAACCACTTTAATGTCTGTGCCGTTCCATTTGTTGGCGCGAATCACAGAATTGGTTCTCCAATCCGTCCAATACACATGATTCGAGTAGAGAGAGATCGCAAACGGATGGGTCTGTTCATAGGGACAGGGGTTGAATATTTTATTTTTAAGTCATCGACTGTTAAGGCTATTCACATTCAAACTAAATGTTTCAATTGATTGATTGGTTTAAATGATTTAACTCTAACTCAAACCAAACCAATTAATTCCAATCGATTCTACCTCACAATCAAAGCCTTACTTACCAGTAGTTCGTGTCCGCGCAACACCTCATGATATCCGGTGCCGTCATATTTAACTGTATTGATTGAGTCGGACCGAGCGTCGATCCAATATATCCTAAGCGCAACGTAGTCGAGCACCAGACCATTAGGCCAGGCACCCTCACTGGCCTCCACTTTATAGACTACTTGTCTGTCTTCGCCACTCATCGAAGCCGACTCTATTCGAGGCGACTCTGAGTCCCAATCCGTCCAAAATAAAATGCCGTGTCTCGGGTCAAGAGCTATAGCGCGCGGACTAACCATTTGTCCGGCAATTAGAGTACGTCTAAAACTGCCGTTAAGTTTCGCGACTTCTATTTGATCCAAATTGCTTTCCACCCAATATATGTTCTGTGCTATCCAGTCCACTGCCAGGCCCTCAGCGGTGGCCAAACCTATTTGGACTATCGCTTCAATGTTTGTGAGTGAGCCGTGAATTAGGAATCCTCTGTAGATCTTGTCGTCCATAACGTCTGTCCAGAAAATCATATTTTCTTTATTAGAATTATAGAAATCCAAAGCAATTGTATTTTTAAGGCCAGAGAGAAGAGGTTTGACAGACATTGACCTCAAGTCAACACTTCTGATCTCATGTCTGTTCGAAAATATCACGTAAGGTGTAACTGGATCTGTGCTCTGGCAGGTGAAGCCGTCCGCATCCAACGCATAACCGGACTCACAGTCGCACTTGTGTTGTCTCGGATTGATTTGAATGCACTTCTGACTACAGGCGCCCCAACGCTCACAAGTCATTAGGTCAGTGCAGGTCAGGTTGTCTTCCGATAGGGTCAGTCCGTTCGCGCACAGACAGGTATAACCCAAACCGTCCGGAATGTTATGACATGAACCGGTGCAGTGACTATAGAAACAATTGTCTTTCTCGCACAGACCGTTCTCGTCGGTGCCGTTAAAACAGTCGATATTATTGTCACAAAATCTCGATATTTGCAAACATATGGTTCGGTTGTCTTTGGCGGACAAACAGTTCCGATTGGGAGCAATACAACAATCACTTTCATCTGAATTGTCTTCGCAGTCCAATCTGTTGTCACACATTCGCTTCAGAGGAATACAATGACCAGAAGTCCTGCACCGGAACTCATCTGCTTTGCACAGAACGGTTGAATTGCAATGCGATTCATCACTCGAATCAAAACAATCGGGTTTTCCGTCTTAAGGAAAGTTTGTATTTCAAGTTAAAAATCATTTTTAGTTTTATTCAAGTTTTGTGTTTTAATAATTCAAAAAATTCTATAAATTAATTAAAATATAAAACGTCTTATAATTACCGCAAATAAAGGAAAAGTGAATACAATCACCAGATTTGCAGACAAACTCATTCTGATGGCAGCCAACGGCCGACCCTTTCGTTTTGTTATAAGTGTTTTGAAAACAGTTCTCTTCGTCGGCGCCGTCGCTGCAATCCCAGACCCCATTGCACCGATAGGTAGTGTCCAAACACTTATGTCCCAATTCGCAACTGAATTGTGTGGAGGAATTGCAGAAAGAATTGCAATTCCTTTCGTCGCTACCGTCCCCGCAGTCGTCTTCGCCGTCGCAGACGTACTCCAGAGCTACACATCTCTGGTTTCCGCACCGGAACTCCATTGGCTGACACTCCGACCCAACGCACCCTTTGGGTCATTCAATGACATTAAATCGATTAATACAACTGAAGAGAACAAAGTTTATGCGAAGAGTCAGGACTTACCAATACATTCGGTTTGGTTTTGCAGCACATCTTCGCAATAACCAACCGGTGCTCTACTGATGGCCAACAACCCCAACCACAACCACAACAAACATACTTTACGATACATTTTGTGGTCAAACTGTCAGTTTGAGAATGTCTTGTAGTGGACATCAAGTGCTGTCAATCCGATTAAAGGACTCGTCGTTTCCATTCTTATTGTTATTGTTATTGTTGTTATCATATATTATGGTCTCTATTGACCAAACCTTTGCTTTCTCTTCGAGTCTACAGATGGAACTGAACGCTCGCCTCAACTCAGACCTCATTATCGATTCGATATTATTATAATAATAATATAAATACAAGTTATACAACATATGAATACATTTTCGACAACACTTTCGACAACACTTTCGACAATTTGCGCCAAATTATTGTTTATTTCAATTAATTTTGACCAAAATTTAAGTTAAATATAATTAATATTTTATTGAAATATGTTTAAAACAACTGAATTATTACATATTAATAAATGAGTTAAAATTTTTATTTATTTTCACATTAAACTTAAGAACTGAATTTTAGTTACCTTGCTAGTTTATAGATTTAGTGTTATCGGAATATTTTACAAATTTAAAATAAATTTATATTGACAATGTTTATTTACTTACATTTGTCAATAAAAAATCTTAATTAAAATAAAAGAAAAACTAATTAATGCAAATAAATAAATGCAATTAGCATGTTTGAGCATGTTTAAACATCTAGTCTTAACTAGAATTGAATTTAAATACAAATTTTAATTTTTCTTAGTCACAAATTTTATATTAATTTAAATTAAGTTTAGCCGAATTTTCTTCACTTATCATTAAACAGTAAACCACAAAAATGATTCACCAATTTAGCAATTTAGCATGCTGTATTAATAGTATTAATAATTGCTTTTCAACAAAAATTTATTTAGAAATAAAGCGCAGATTTTTTGCCGATTAAAAAATGAAAGGATTTTAATGATTTAATTCGACTTAACCTTTAGTTTTATTCAAATTATCATTTTTTGTTAAATCTTTTGGTGATTTTCGATTACTTGAGGGCCTAATGGAACAAATGAGTGACTATGAGTAGCTATGGGTAGCTATGAATGGCTCTGATTTGCTATCATCTAAGGAAAGATCAAAGCATTTCGGCATTACTTAATTGAAAGCTATTATCGGCGAAGCATACGATTGAAAGCGAGGCAACGCTTCAACGAAACTTCGAAACTTAACTCATATTAAGTTCAACGACTCGTTCGCTTTGCGACGCTTTGCTTGGCTTTTGATTTTTGATTTTCAAATAAATGTCAAATTTGTTGAGTTAGAGCTTTAAATGTCATCTCAATCTAATTGTGAGTCCGAACAGTCAATCCCAAGCTATTACTCAATTAGTTTTAATTCTATTCAATATTCTAGTGTTAAAACGAAGTAATATTCGGATAATTCGATTCAATAATACTCAGGAAATAACTCTTTCTAACATTAGATTAGTTAATCTAAACAATTCATATAACAATAATCTAGTAATCAGTATTTGCAACAATTTATTCATTCATTAAACTAGCCTGTATTATTTTTAAAAATTTTTTTCAAATATTTCAAACATTTGCATCAAAAATATATCACTAAGTTAAAATTGAAAATTTAATTTAATAAATAATGTAATTTTTTGACAATTTTATTGATCATAAAATATTATTATTACTATATATTCGTTGAATCAAAAATTTTATATAAAAAAAGAACTTTTTTTTTTAAAACAAATTTAAGTCAAAAACAACTTTCAATTTTTTATGTTATAAAATGATAAAACTATATAATAATTATAATTTTAGGGATATTTCTGAGTAAAGACAATATTAACAGACATTAGTTGTAAAATGTATTTACAAAGAGCTATAAAACAATAAGTGCTCGTTGTTATATAGTACATAATTTACACATTTTAAAATTTTATTTCTAATATAACAATTAGAGACCATTAAATCGCATATAAAATGCAAAAATAGATATAATTGAAACTCAATTAACGTTTAATTATTTAAAAAGTAAAAACTTGTAAACTATATCCCGTTAAATATATTGCGAACGCAATTCACAAATAAATTAAATTAAATTAAATTAAAATGAGAGGAACTTAAAGAAGATTTTGATTTAATTGATTATCGGATGAGAAGCGACTTTCAATTTATTAAGTGTTTAATGAATTGATAGAATTTTTCATAAGTATAAAACGATTAAATGTTTTTTGTTTGTTTTAAATAAGTTACAGTTAAAAACATTTTTTGAATTAATAATTTGCACTATAAATGAATAGTTGGCCACAATTTAAAAAAACATTTTAGAAATCCATCAATAATTTTATTCCTAAAAACTATTTCTTCTCATTTGTCGTGATTTTGATCACAATTTTCTGAAGTAATGATTACTGGTTTGAAGAGATACTGTACAACCAAATTATCGCCACATTCGAGATCCTATTATATGTCAATTGAATAAAATTGATTGCAATTTAGTTTTGATTCAATACTCAAATGTATGTTAGAAGCAAATCAAAAGCAAAAATATCTCACTTCTAATCGTTTGCTTTCGGCAAAGTTTTGATAATCTGAGCTATAATTATATAAGACATTCCTCGTCGACGCGCTCTTTAGCGAATTAATTCGACTGAAAGGCTTTCTCTCGATTTCATCCAGGTCTATCTCCACGTTCAACATTCGCCTCTCTTTTTTCTTATGCCTAAAATTATTGATACAATAAATAAATAAATAAATAAAAAGCTACTATTTGTATATAATCCAAAGACTGACCTCAAGTATGTGTAGTAAAAAATTGAAATAAAGACCATCAGTAGGACAGCAACGGTAACGCCTCCCGCAATGCTTGCCGTTTCTACCAATACCTTTTCTCTCGATGCTATTCAATCAATTAAATAATAAATTAATTAATTAAGTAATCATTCGAAAGCAATTAAATTAAAAATCTTACGAAGATAAGAGCCGTCCAAGTCTTTGAATTCACATCTCTGGCCCATATAGCCATCGGCACATCTATTGAAAGAAGTAAGTGAATAGGAAAATAGGAATTAGTTTTGATTAATTAGATTGAATTGATTGGGAAAAGTATTGAACAGAACTGACTCGCAATTGTAAAGTATAGACTCCCCGATCTTGACTGAGAAACACGTCGCACCGTTCAGGCAATACCACTTTGCGTAGGCTTCGGGACAGGCGTATGTTTGGAATGTAATGTTTGGCCGAGTAGTGGGCGATGGTGGTCGAGGTTTGGGAGTTGACCGCGAAGAGCAGGCCTCTATAAAATTGGGAAAAGCAAATCTACATTTTATAATTGGTTTATTTGGTCGATCTCTACATCAATTAAAAATGACCGCAATTTGCAATTTTTCTTTGTCTTCCAAACACACCGCACCGGTACCTAAGATATAGTATGCGATTCTAATTGCATTTCTTAATACAATTTTCAATTTGTTATGTTTCAGAAGACTTTTAGACTTAAGTCTAATTATGTAATAATTTTTAGATATTACTCCAATCTCTCTAATAATAGAGAATAGAGTCGGCAATAGAGGCCAACCTGTAGAGGCATTCAATATTTATTAGAGACGAGGAATGCCTACATAGGAGGTATATGAGGAACAGAAGGAAACAGCATTACATGCACTGTGATCTGAAAATACCTTAAAGGAAGAAGACAGCCCTTCCGTTATTATTTTGTCGTCACAGTTATGTACTCTATGAGCAAATACTGCAATTGTATAACACATATCAAGTTTGACTATTCCTACTAAAATCCCCTCCATTTACATTGTACATAAAGGTAGAGTATGAGAGTATGAGAGTATGAGAGTATGTGAGCTCTATGAGCATAGAGAGGTACGGCATGAGCAGTATGAGCACTTTCTGCGTTGTCAGGTGGAGTATGCAAAAAATTCTTTACTCAATGATACAGCAAATAAGGTATATATTTTCAGCCAATTTTAGAGACAGTAAACAACGTATAAATAGATTGAAAATTATTAAAATTACTTATTATATGAAGATATTTAAGTTTACAAATAATAATGACATTATGTCAATGAACTTTCATTTTTCTCTACTCTATTATCTTTGAACTTGAGGGAAAGTTTGAATATTTATGCATTTATTTTCAAATTTGATAGATTTCAAGAATATTACGATAGCTTGGATCAATTTTTGAAAACCAATAATGCAATTCTAAATAGTATTACAGTATATCCTTTTACAGCAACATTTGATTGTGAATTTTACAAAATTAATTGAACGCAATAACAACTCTCATTGCAATCATAGCAATCAAATTTTGCTTATTTACAGGTTTTCCAAATTTTTAAATACAGTATACTTTGAAGTTCACAAAACAAATTGGGAGGAAAGAGGATATCGTAGAGAAAAGTATAACAGCGCAGGTAAATATCGGAAGTTGAGTGCACGCTATACCAGACCATACCATACCTACATACCTACCAGAGCTAGAGCTAGAGCGTCAACTGCAGTCTGCATCTGCATAAAGCAATATAATATAATAAAATAACTTTTAGTAAAAAGGTTATTACAGGAACCGGAAGTAAGGCTCGATGGACCTGGATATGGCTCGCTTAGCAGTCTATAGCAATGTGATATCACAAGTATCTGTCCCATGACCTCTGGTCAACAATCCACTACAGTCTGCCCTCAACGCTCTCCACTATTTGACTAATTGAATCAATCATTGATTAATCGAAGCAATCACTACATTACTCTATTAACTATTAAAGTGAGAGAAGGAGATAGAGATTTAATGACTTTAATAGTTATGGTAATAAAGACTTTTAGCAAAACTTAAAGAAAGATTAAAAGTTAATGGTTAAAATAAATAATTGCTTTTATAAAATAGTAATCATTATCTGTAATAACGGTTTAACATCTGCTCTCAAATCTTACTCAAATATTTTTCTATTTAAAAAAAATTATTTAAAAGCAACAAAAAAATAAAATAAAAATTCTTTAAATGTATTTTAGCTTTCATTCAAGTATTTTAAAAATTAAATTTTTAGATTTATTTATTTATTTATATCAACATATGTACCAATTTTGCAAATGTAGCGATAATATAGTTAACTAAATAGCAATGAAACAGTGCATCTGTTGGAGGACCGGGAGGGAGAAAGCAAGAAGGAGGGAGGGAGAGGGAGAGAGAGAGAGCCAATACATAATATAAATGTTGGTTGCAATCTGAATCAGTGAGAGCTGTTACAGTAGTCTAAGAGCTTCATTGAATTCCGATAAATGTATTGAGCGTTAGATTGAGGACTGACTTCAACAAAATCTCATTGCATTTGGAAGAATATTGTGAGTTCTGTTGGCTCTGTTGACAAACTATTCAAAATAATTAAATAAATGACTTTCAGAAGTTGAACGCAAAAGAAGTGCTAGGCTTTGGCATAAATACATATAAATATTTTATTTGAAATATGAAATAGAGTTGAAAGGAGTTGACTACTACTACTGCTACTACTACTACTACTACTACTACTTCTAAGGCAGACAAGAGAAGAGTTTATTAATTTGAGTTTATTTATGCTGAGCTCAAGAGCCGACGATTACTTATCTCTATTCGAATGAATAGCGCAACACCTGTGCAATGGACAGACTTTCACTTTTAAGACTCAAACAGAGTATCACTAAATGCATGGCTGAGTTCGAAACCATTTCTAATGAGATACGTGTGCCTACAGTCAAGCACAGGCAAAGGTTGGCGGACAAGTCAGGCCCACAAAGATGTTTCAGTTCCATATGGAGTGCAGATAATGCTTCAAATAATCTCTGTTTCGATCTTTGAGTCAGAGTTTGTTAAGAGTCTATTTGACCGCACAGTCCGGCCCTTAATAGCACTGACTCGAGAGTAGGTGACCGCTCTCTGCTATCAATTTGCTCTTTCAGTCATAACCATCTGCTTCTCTTATTTTGATGGCATGTCTGGCCTCAAAGGCGTTCATTATATCCATTTAGAAGCAGAGCTACACTAGAAGTTTGGCACAACTTTGCCAATTTCGCCTGGGCATTCCGGCAGGCATTCGACATACGGTGAGCCACAGCCACGCGACCGACAAAATAGGCAATGAATGCTATCTTGACGAGAGCTCACACCACAGCACCGGCACCAGCACCAGCAGCACCTGGTTATACTTTCCGCTCACCAGCACATCGTAAATACATCAATCAATCGAAACAACGAATACTCTGCTCTAACAACACCTAATTGTTTAATAATTGTTAATATTATGCATAATCTCTGCCAAACATTGATTCGCTTGTAATGAAATCTTTTTGGAATTTTAATTCATTTTAATTAAATTTTCAAAAAATAAGTTTTAAATCAATATTCTAATAAAATATAGAATAGTTTTTGATTCAAAATTCGCTACAAATACACACAATGTGTTTGAATTGAAATAAATCGAAATATCGTTCTCCGAACCCAACGATTATTTTTTGCAAATCTTGTTTTAACTGTTGATAATAGAAATGAAGTTTCGATATAATAAACCAAATGTTCTATTTTGTAGAGAGAGTTCAAGTCTAGACTTATGTTATAGGCAACGAATGTTTTTTGAGCTAGACTCAACTCCTACCTAATACCTCATACCTCCTCATCTCCTCTGGCACAGGCACTCGCACAGGCACTCACACTCTCGTGGAATTTGAAAGGGAGAACGCGATTGTAGTTCGACTCAAATTATACCCAAAAACAGTTTACGTGAGGCCAGTAATACATACACGTGTGCACGTGCAGAGTGCAGACACGCGTCGCTCACCCTCCCAAGCACTGGCGAGGGCAATGGCAATGCCAATAGCTATAGCAATGTGCACCATTTGCTTGGCAGCAAAATACACGGTGCCGAATACAATGCCGCTATTGAAAAGTGGAAAGCTGCACCGGCCTCTTATGAGTCGATGGTCTTGTAACCGTTCTAAGCACAGCAGTTGTAAGGTACTATATGGGATATGGGTATTGCCATGCAGTCGCACCCGGAGTACGCGAGCACATCACATACACGTATATATACGTATACGTACAGTATATGCACAGCACATGCAGCACACGATGCTCTCTAATCAACTGTATGTAGATCTGCACCAGTTTTACAAAAGATGATGTGCTGTGTATGCAGTCTTCTATTGATACGCAGCTCTGTATGCACTCCTGTGTCTGTTTTCCAAACAAACTTCGCTCAAATTCTTATTTAAAACAAATCCGATCCCATTCCCCCATACCCCTATACTCCTTACTCCAACCTACTGATTAACAAAAACTGCTATTTATACCAAATTTATCAATTATTTAAATTTTTCAAAAACAAATACAAATTCTTAATAAATTAGAAAATATTTGTTAATATATGTAATTCTATTTAGTGATAAATATTTATAAATTAGTAAAAATCTTAGAATTAGCTCAAGACTGCCTTCATAGCTGAATCCAATCCAATCCAAACTCAAAGTGCTCTTTAAATCAATTGAATGTTTGAGTTTGTGTTTTAAATACATAAGCAATGAAAAACATAGAAAACTGTAAAGAATTTGAATGCAATTGCAGTCGACTTCTGTATTCGATGAAGAGAATGAATATAAGTGAAAAGCATAAGTTCGTTGACCTTTGATGACACCCTTGCAATATATGGTTTGGATTGAGTTCTGTTCCAAACATTACTTAACATCAATATTGAAATAAATAAGAGAATAATTATCGCCAGCTTCAGCTCAATTACTAATGTCTGGAAATGTTAGTATTTCACGAATGAGAAACTCGAGTGAACTTTTCAAAAGTTAGAGATTCACTGCTCGACACTATTGACTACAATTTCATTAATACAATGAAAACAGTTTTAAAGAAAGTCATAAATAATTGTATGAAAAGGCAAAAGAAATATAAGAAGCAATCAATAAAAATAGAAGTTTCATAAACTCAATATATAAATGTAGTTAAGGTGTAGAAACGGTGTGGTGTGGCATGGAATAGTATGGTATGGTATGGTATGGTATGGTATGGTATGGTATGGTATGGTATGGTATGGTATGGTATGGTATGGTATGGT
>JAQFXP010000422.1:0-30712 GCA_034693685.1 Belba bartosi | reverse complement strand
GAAAAATATTTGAAAATAAATTGCAACAATCCAATGGATTTTGTTAATAATTATAAACTACAAAATAGTGTAAAAATTGGTAAATCTGTCATTTTGACGCATTCAAAATTTACAGAGTTTTTAAATATGTATTTACCAAGTTTAATAATTTCAAATGACGAATATGCACCAACTTACTTTATTGATTTTATTAATAAATCGTTTAAGCAATATGCTAAAATTTATCGAGTGTATGTTATATTGTTTATTCAATATAACTTATAATTATATAGCAATAATTATCATAATAAATATAATAAACGCAGAATTACTTATATAACAAATTTAAACAATAAATTACTAAAATAAAAAATATTATATTTAAAAAGATATTTTTCAATTAAATTAAATTATTTAATTTTATAAAATGTTTAAATTGCTTAAAATTTTAATGTTTATGTAAATTATTTTATATATTTAGATTACTGTCTAGTGTTGAAAACAGATTATACAGTCACGTATTTTTCTTAATTAATTTACTTTTTGGTTTGTTTGGAAACTTAAAACAAAAACAACTAGCTGAAAATTTTATAAACCTAAATACAACTAATAATAATGTAATTAAATTAGATGATCTAGCAACTGAAGTTTTTAATTCATTATTAATTGGATATATTTTATCACTTTTTGGACTTTTTGTCGAGTTTTAAAAAATATCATTTTTGGCAATTTTGAACAAATTAACAAAAAAATTCCTAATCCCCTTGAAACCCTGATTATGAGTAAAATTGTATAAATAAATTTATTTTTTAAGTCACGCAATTAAGTTGTTAAAATTTAATGACAATATTTAAAAAATAATATTATTAATAATAACAAATAGTTTATAAAATTATTAGCATTTTCAAAAAATTTATAAAATATAAATTTTAAACATTTTAGTATTTTTAGAAATTATAAAAAATAATAGATATTATAAATAATAAAATAAGCAAAACATTTTGTTTATAAACGTAATTAATATCAACTGATTAATTTTTTGAAAATTAAATTTTATTTTTATGTGAATGAGTTAATATGAAAATAAAAACGGATATAAACATATTTATTTTAAATTGGTAAAATAGGCAATCGTGTACAATACACTTTAATAAATTATAAAATTATATTATTTAATTAAAATTTTTTAAATTAAAATTTTATTTGTGCGTTGCATAATTCAAACATTTAATTTTTGCACTTGTAATGTTGTATTATTATTTATATTTATTCTCTTATTTCCCATTATTTAACGGTAAACCAAATTAAAACAATAATGAAAGAGTCGGGAAAATTGGGTTTCAAAACTATATTATTTATTTATCAAAACGAAATACAAGTACTAAACCGAAAATAGGTTTGTTATTAAAGTAAAGGTAAAACTAAGCCTACGAAAAAGATGTCAGAATTGATGTTTGCTATGTTGCATCAAAAAGGGGACTCTGGGATAAATAGATGTGTCAAATAATTTATCTTGACAAACAGAGTTCTTAAGTTTATCAAACAGTAATTTATTTTAAAATGTAATTAAATAGCCGCGGCAACATAATGTGTCAAAAATGCAACAAAAACTATACAGTAAAACAGTACAACTAAATTGGACACTAAAACTATATTTGTAAAAACTTTAATTTAAGGCATTCTAGTTGCCTTTAAAACATTAAAAAAAATTTACTTTTACAATAGAACAACTTGAGTTTAGGGTTGAGTTTAAATTTTCTTTGATAACAACGCATTAAAATTAAAAAATTAAAAATTAGAAAAAATTTAAAACAATTGAAAAAATATTTTGGTCTAAAATTTTTTTAAATATATTAAGTTTTGATAAACTAATTAACATTGATATCTTTGAATCCATAAAGTAATTCTAAAATAGCTTTAAACTGTTAAATCAAATCAAGATAAAAAACTTAACTGCAAACTCAATTAAATAATTTTATATAGCAAATTAACTACAAATTCTATAATATTTATTGTTATACCAGTTTTATTTCCAAAAGTTATAAAACATTTATTATTACAAGTCGTGACTGCAATCAGTTGTCGAGCGTTTTATAACATTCATATCTGATGTATAATCTGAATAGACTTTGATTTCGATAATAACTTTCATTTAAATAATGAAATATAAATACTATTTTACTTCCAATTAGACATTGCAAAAGAAAAACCGATTGAAACTATTTTATTGAAGTCTAATTTTAAAAAAATTAACAATTATTTCAAATTTTAAATATATGAATCACATAATTAATTTATATTTTTATTTAAATAAATATTAATTAATTATACTTTTTGTAATTTTTGTATTAATTTTAATGCAATGTCTGTTATGTTTGCCTCAGATATCGACAAATATTGAAGTTTTGGTAAATGTCTGTCAATTGATGTAAAAAACATTTATTATATCGTTCGTTATTCATTATTATCGTTTAACATATCAATTGTTAAATGTGTTAATTAGTTTAATTCAAAAGTTTTCAAAGTATTTAGGAAACGAATAAATAAATAAATAAGAAATTTCTTTAATTGTTTAAATTTAAAACTAAATTAGGCACAATTGAGTCACTAGTGAAAACACTTCATATTAAAACTTAATAAGTATTTAAATACTATTAATTATATACACAAAACAAATAAAGTACAAGTATATAAATGTTTAACATAAATAATTAATTATTACGTGACTTTTATTTTTTTATTGTAAATTTGCATGTACATTAATTATAATCTTAAATGCAATCTTATTTTTATTAAACTCATAAATTTATTTTTTTATTACATTTATTGTTCTAACAAGTAATATTAATTTTTGGATAATAGTAATAAAATTATAGTTATATTACTTTCATTTACATTAGTTATAAGACATTCATTATTTTGAATCGTCACTCATAACTGCAATCAGTTATCAAAACATTTTTACCATTAAAACGAAATATATTTTATTTTATTTTAATTAAACCTATTTTAAATTCAGTAAAAGTAGTTAAAATTACTTCATAAATATATGGATTTTTGAGCGTTTTTGGAAAATCCTTCTCCTGATCCACAGCTAGGTTTTTGGCTAAAAACCTGAAAAAAATCCCCCGTCTAATCCCTCCCTGGATTGGCCGACCTTCTCGATCCCTGCTATAAATCCATAAAGTAATTTCAAAAATAGTATTAAATTATCCCCCTGAATGGGTCGAATTTCTCAATCCGTGATTACTATGGATTCTAAGAATTAGTGGTTTTGATAAACTGTAATTTTTTACCCGAAATTAGGAAATATTCCCTAAATTGGTGCTAAATCCGGTTTAAATCCAGTTAAATTAGGGACAATTTTATTATAAATATATAAGTTTTTTCAGCGTTTTTGCAAAAATCCCTTCCCTGATTCTCCCCTAGGTTTTTGGCCAAAATTTTGAGAAAAATACCCCATTTGATTCCCCCTGGATTGGCCGACCTTCTCGATCCCTGCTATGAATCCATAAAGTAATTTCAAAAATAGTATTAAACTGTTAGATCAAATCAAGATAAAAAAAACTTAACAGCAAACTTAATTTACTCCTGCCGTCAAAATTTTCGTTTTTATATTTTGGCATTCCTATTCTAAATATAATTAAATATTAAAATTTATATAGTTATATATTTTATTCAATAAAACTAACACATTAAATAATTTTATATAGTCAAATTCTATAATATTTATTGTTATAACAGTTTTATTTCCAAAAGTTATAAAACATCTATTATTACAAGTCGTGACTGCAATCAGTTGTCGAGCTTTTTATAACATTCTTATCAGATGTATAATCGGAATAGACTTTGATTTCAATAATAATTTCGATTTAATTAATAAAATATAAATACTATTGTACAGTATATCAAATTAAACATTGCAAAAGAATAATAGATTGAAACTATTTTATTGAAGTCTAATTTTAAAAAATTTAAAAATTATTTTTAAAATTTTTAATAAGTAATTGATTATTATTATACTATACATAAAACAAATAAAGTATATAAATGTTTAATAAAAATAATAAATTGTTGCACTACTTTCATTTTTTTTTTGTAAATTTGCATGTACATTATAATCTTAAATGCAATTTTATTTTTTTTATTAAACTTATACATTTATTTTTTATTACATTTATTGTTCTAACAAGTAATATTAATTTTCTAATAATAGTAATAAAATTATAGTTATATTACTTTCATTTACATTAGTTATAAAACATTAATTATTTTGAGTGATGACTGCAATCAGTTATCAAAACATTTTTACCATTAAAACGAAATATATTTTAAAAAACGTTATGTGAATTAATATATTTGAACAAGTTAAATTAAGAGTTACAAACAAAAAAATATATAATTTTAAATTAATTAAATTAAATTAATTTATATATCTATTATAAAATTGTATTTTGAATTAAGAACAGAAAACTTGTAATATTATAAGCACTTGATTATATAAAATAAAATGCCTTGTTGATTTTTGATACAAAAAGCAATTATTAGTTTAGTTATAAAATTGAAACAAAATCATAATTATTAATAAAATTTACATTTAATTAAAGTAAAATATAAACTTTTTAATTTATATACTTATCAGTTGAATCTCAAGCTTTAAGAGATAGAAATTGTTTTAATTTTTGTAGATTTTCTCTTCAGTTCGGAAAAACTCGAATCAATCAATTGATGTTCTTTTGTATAGATTTTAAAAGTTTGTAGTTTTAACAGACTTTGCAATGAATTCAATGCATTGTCTGTTATGTTTGCCTCAGATATCAACAAATGTTGAAGTTTTGGCAAATGTCTGTCAATTGATGTGAAAAACGAGTCATTTATTACACAATTATTACATAAATCGAAACATAAATCGTTAAATGTGTTAATTGTTTTAATTCACTCAATGATTGACTCAATAGTTCAAAATTGTCTAAAAGCATAAAAGTTAAATGCAATCGATTTAATTGTTTAAAATTATTATTAAGTGTTTCTATCATTTCTGAAAATATAAAACTCGGAATTGGTATCAAATGTATTATAAGTGAAAATTTCTTCAATAGTTTGCATTTGAGACCAATTTGTGTAAACCGTTTCGGAAATGAATTTAGAATGAATTGGTGTTTTCGCTTAAATCCAATTAATCGAAAATCTAATTCAATTAATTCCGACATTTGCGACAACTCATCCATTATAGCATAGTATGGATTCTCATCAATACAATCGCCGAAAGTTATTGTAATTGACTTTAATTGAGTTTTGAAATAATTTGCAAATAATTTAAATCTATTTAAGTCATCTTTGCTCACATATAAGTTAAATTTTAGTAAGTTTTTCATTAAAACTTCATTTGATTTCTCATCGAATACAGTCGACAAATCATAGACTTCTAAAGTATTTAATTTTGGACTCATTTTGATAATAGTTTGACTGATATTTTTGTTATTAGAAATTCCGAGAAATTCAATCGACTGTAACTTTTGGCCAAATTCATCAATAAATCGTTTAATCGTTTCTTCGTTTATATCACCAAAGAATTGAAACTTAATTTCTGTTAAATTATTGCAATAATTAACAATCGATTCAATCATTTGCTCTTTTGTCGCAAACTTATGAATTGAGTCAGAAATATGAATTGAATTAATTTCTTTGCATTTCATAAGAATTGATTTAAATGTTTCTAAACTAATCACTTGATTTGATGGAAACAATTTACTTTCAATTATACTCAAATCGTGTTGTTTTCGGTGAAGACATCTCCGGAACTGTTTGGACACACATTCGCATCGGAACTGGTCTTCGAGTGAGAGATAAGACAATAACTCAATACACAAGTCGTCACAAACTCTATCACCGAATGAATCCCTTCTCTCTATAATTGAGTCATTTATGGAAACACTTTTCAATTCTTTACTTAAAGACATTGTTATAACTTATAATTAATTAAAACAAAAGTTTTAATTATTTTATTAAACAATTTTTAATTAATATACTTTAAGAGCAATTGAATTTATGTAAAATAAATTTATAACAATATTGATTGTATACTAAATTCAAATTCGATTTGTCGTATATTTATATAAACTCATAAATTGTAAGAATTGTATTCAATAATCAAAAGCTGTTATTAGGAGTCATGGCTACAAACGATAAAATCTAGTTGTCTAGTTAGTTCGTTCCAATAGAAATTACTAAGCTATTTAGCAAAACAAAGCAATAAACAGGTATTTAATTTTAAGACTGTATAATATGTAGGACTGAACAAGTAAATCAAATTAAATGGAGGACTAACTTTGAAGTAAAGTTATATCGATGTATCAATATATGAGCGCTCAAGTTAAATTTTATATATTTTTATTAATTAATAATGTACATAGCTTATGGAGGCCATTGCAGATATACTGTTTTTGCATGTTTAGTAAACGGCATAATAGCTAAGAAACATTTTGATTTCTTATTTTTTATACGACTCTGTTTATTTGTATTTCGTCGTATAGTACATTAATCTATAAATAATTAAAATAAATTTGTTTAATATTAAAAATTTCAATACAAACAAGAATTTTCTAATATTTATAATTTTTTATTTATATATCGATTTTAACATTTTTAATTAAAGACCTTGTAAGCACTGGAATATAAAAAATAAAGAGTCTTGTTGGTTTTTGAAGCAAAAAGCAATTATTAGATGAGTTATAAAATTGAAACAAATTCATAATTATTAATAAATTTAAACAAATTTTAAATTTAATTAAAGCAAAACAAACACTTATTAATTTATATACTTATCAGTTGAATCTCAAGTAGTAAGAGATATAAATTTTTTGGATTTTTTTGGATTTTGTCTTCAATTCGGAAACACTCAAATCACTCAAATGTTGTCCAATTGTACGGATTCTAAGAGTTTGTAGTTTTGATAGACTTTGCAATGAATTCAATGCAATGTCTGTTATGTTTGCCTCAGATATACACAAATATTGAAGTTTTGGTAAATGTCTGTCAATTGATGAGAAAAACGAGTCATACAATTATTACTACTATTAACCGAAACATAAATCGATAAATGCGTTAATTGTTTTAATTTACTCAATGATTGACTCAATAGTTCAAAATTATCTAAAAGTGTAAAAGATAATAGCAATCGATTTAATTGTTTAAAATTATTATTAATTATTTCTATCATTTCTGAAAATATAAAACTCGGAATTGATCTCAAATGTAGTCGAAATGAAAAACTCTTCAATTGTTTGCATTTGAGACCAATTTGTGTCAATTGTTTTGGAAATGAGTTTTGATTGAATTGGGTATTTCGCTTATATCCTATTAATCGAAAATCTAATTCAATTAATGCCGACATTTGCGACAACTCATCCATTATAGCATAGTATGGATTCTCAGGAATGTATTCGTCGATTGTTATTGTAATTGACTTTAATTGGGTTTTTAAATAATTTGCAAATATTTTAAATCTAATTAAGTCATCGTTTTTCAAATCAAAATCAATTTTTTGCAAATTTTTTGCCAAAACTTCATTTGATTTCTCATCGAATACAGTCGACAAATCATCGACTTTTAAAGTATTTAATTTTGGACTCATTTTGATAATAGTTTGACTGATATTTAGGTCATTTTCAAAGATAAATTCAATTGACTTTAACTTTTGGCAAAATTTATCAATAAATTGTTTAATCATTTCTTCGTTTATGTCTTCCAAGAATTGAAACTTAATTTCTGTTAAATTATTACAATATTTAACAATCGATTCAATCATTTGCTGTTTTGTCGCAAAATTTGAGTCCAAAATACGAATTGAATTAATTTCTTTGCATTTTATGAGAATTGATTCAAATGTTTCTAAACTAATCACTCGATTTGATTGAAACAATTTATTGTCAAATATTTTCAAATCATATTGCTTTCGGTGAAGACATCTCCGGAACTGTTTGGACACACATTCGTATCGGAACTGGGCTTCGAGTGATAAATAAGACAATAACTCAATACACAAGTCGTCACAAACTCT
Source organism: Belba bartosi (assembly GCA_034693685.1). Taxonomy (NCBI): domain Eukaryota; kingdom Metazoa; phylum Arthropoda; class Arachnida; order Sarcoptiformes; family Damaeidae; genus Belba; species Belba bartosi. The sequence goes on along the minus strand of JAQFXP010000422.1, from coordinate 22,674 downwards.
ATCACCGAATGAATCCCTTCTCTCTATAATTGAGTCACTTATGGATAGACTTTTCAATTCTATACTTAAAGACATTGTTATAAGTAATTTAAACAAAAGTTTTAATTATTTTATTAAACAATTTTTAATTAATATAATTAAAAGCAATAGAATTTATTATATAATAAATTTATCTAAAATAAATTTATAACAATATTAATTGTATACTAAATTCAAACTCGTTTTGTCGTATATTTATATAAACTCATAAATTGTAAGAATTGTATTCAATAATTAAAAGCTATTATTAGAAGTCATGGCTACAAACAGTGTAATCTAGTTATCTAGTTGGTTTGTTTCAATAGAAATTACTAAACTATTTAGCAAAACAAAGAAATAAATTATAAAGTTATTTAATCTTAAGACTGTATAATATTTATTGCAGGGATCTTGAGGGGGTCAGGCAAAAATCCCCCTTCTGATTTTAAAAATTTGGATTTATTTCCTCGCCCTAGCATTTGGTCCGCAAAAAGGTACTTTTCCTGGTCATTTGCCGGCCGCCAAAGGTGGGCGGCAAATTTTTTGTTTTTTTCGCCAAAATTAAAAAAGTTTTCCTAAATTGGGGTAACAATCTGGTTTAAATCCAGTTAATTTTACTAAATTTAGTTTAAATCCAGATAAATTATCAATATTTAGAGACATCAGATAACATTACAATGACGATAAAAATATTTATTTTGATTTAATTAGATTTATTTATTAATTATTAGATAAAAAGTATATATATATACTTATATATATAAATTTTTATATATAAGTATATAAAATATATTATATTAAATTTAATTAAGAATTGTGTGAATTGTCTTCAGTTACAGAAATGTGTTATCGGAAGTCATGACTACAATAAATAAAGACTTTTAATATTGTTACCGGTATTAAGCAAAACAGTAGTTATATATAATATATTTTTAATTTTTAAATATTAAAGTTTTAATCAAAATAATTTTTAGAATAATTTAATAAATAAAATTTGTTAAATTAATTATATAATATGACTAAATAATATGATCTTAAAAGAAAAATAAAATTAAGAAACAAAAATTATGTTTAAAGTTTTTAAATATTTTTAAAATGAAAAAATTGCTTAATAATTAGCGTACAATTATAAAATAGGCTGTTTTTGCTCAAGTATTAAATATAATTTAGCATGTTTGTATTGGGGGTTTTAATAAAATTTTTAAGTTATATTTTACAAAATATTTCAATGGGTTAATTGTAGCTTGGATATAGTTTATTTAATTCATCAAACTCAGAGATCGAGAAATTTATCAGACAACAGTCTTTATTTTAAAAATTAGTTGAAAATAGTTTAAATTGAAATAAATATGGAAAGTAATCATGCTTTAAATTCTCAATATAGTTGTGCCGTGAGTTGGCATAAATAAATTTAAACTATTTGATTTTAAAGTTTCAATGCTAAACTTCTTGCTAACTAAACATAAATTAGCGTGAAAATCAATTTAAAAAATTTATATACAATTTATTTTAATTATTAAAATTAAATTAAATTAAATTAATTAATTTAAAATATAATTATATTTTACGTTTGAATTTTTGCATTCAACATTATTAAGTGTGATTACCAAGTTTAGTTTACAGTTGATATACTCCGCAATATCTAAGTTAAAGCCATAAAATATTCTGCGCATCTAAAATAAATTTTGTTTTTAAAAAACTAAAATTTAATTCAACATATTTTAAATACATATAGTGTTGTAATTAATATATCTCCATGTGTAGTTAAATTTTAGGTGCATTTAATTGCCTGATTTAAATCATATCGTTTAAATTTAACTAAAAATCGTAATATCCTTAAATATTTTTCAAAACTGTCAGACATGATTTTTGATTTTAAACTTTTAATTTGTTAATTTTTCTAAATAATAAAATGAATTAATATTTTATAATTGATTTAATATTAAATAATTATTTTTCGTTATTATGTTAAATAGAATTTTTATTTAATATTCATAAATAAATATTTAATATTTTCTTTGCATATTAAATTTTATTATTTTTACATTTATTAATTTTATTTTGTTTACGGCATTAATAACATTAATTAAATGTTTTAAACATTTAAAAATTTGTAAAAAAAATATAAAATTTTATAATTTATTAAATTGCAATTATTGTTTATTAATTTAATAAATATTGATCATCTTTATTTTCAAAGTGTAAAAATATTTACAAACATATTTTGCAAACAAAAAACTAATTTATACTTAACGACAACTTATATAATACATTTAATTTTAATATTACAATTTTTGCAAATAAACTATTTAAAAAAATAAATACTGTAAATATGTGTACCTATTTTAATTAACTGTAATTACCATGGTATTTTACAATTGTAATTTGCGAATAAAGGATAAATAATATTTACTCAATTTAACTCTTATTTATTTTAAAATTTTATTTTTATATATATAAAAAATAAAATTAAAATCTACTTTAATTATTATATTAATTATTAAATACTAAATACTAAACTGACATAAATAATCTACTTTTATTTAAATGCTTTAATACTAATAATAAACATTTTTAAAATTTTAAGCAAGATATGTATGTTAAATGTATAAAAAAGATTATTTAAAACAAAACAAATGTTTTATATTAATACATAAAGCAATAAAAATATAACTGAATTAATTAAAACATTTCATATATTAATTTTATTATACAAAATTAAAATTAATTATTAAGTTTAAATTATTGATACCTAACTGGGTCGATATTCGTGGTTGTGCTGGGAGAAAGGCAAACGAGAGTAATTAACAAACTTAAACTTTAAAAGTTTTTTAATGAATAACTTAAAATTTACTTTATTGCGTTCTCTCTACACAAAGTTTTATAAGCAGTTTAACAAATAAATGAATTGTTGTTGCTAAATTAAATACAGTAAAAATGCAATAATTAATATCAAATTATTCTGCAATTCTGTAATTACAAAGAATATACAGAAGTATTAACTTGAAATTTTTAAAAATAATTTGCATTGTTTAATTATGTGCACATTTTCTTTATTTATTAATACACTATGCTATTTTAATTTTTATAAATAAATATTACAACAAACAATTTAAATTTAAAAAATATTAAAACCTAAAGTAAACTCATAAACAAAAAATAATTCAGTCCTGCTAAATAGAGATATTGATAAAACTCATAATAATTCATTGGAAACAAATCATAGCAATAGTATCCGATCTGACGTCCGGACAGTCTCTCAATAAAGGCTTCGATTTTCAATTGGAGATACAATTGTTTGATTCGATTTCGCGTTATATACGAGAATAGAAGTGGATATGACTTATGAGCGGCTGAACTGATCCAAGTGCTCATTACATTCAACATAATAACAGCACTGAAGCAGAATATACTAATAATAGCCGCAATTATTCTCCAAATTAAAGTCGAGCCCTCTTTATGAACCGAATATAATAACAATTGAAATCCTGGAGTTGCGATATAATAGATAATGAATGTAATGCATCGAAACACGTGATTGCAATCCCGGGTATAGAGCTCTACATAATTGTGTTCAACAATTGCATTCATTAGTAAATCTGTATTGAATTTCTTAAAACTTAATTCAATTTTTTTGTTAATTTCTTTAAATTTTAATGAAAAATAAACAGTAGATCCAAACCAACTAAAAATTCCAAACCAAAGCACAGCAAACATCTGGATTATCCAAACAATGGAAACAAAATACCAAAACGTAATACTAATTACTGAGAAATGTTTGTTTGGATCATAATAAGCAAGAGTTATGGCGTAAATATAAAATAGAAATACCAAACAAACAATTAAAATAAATGTGGGATTAACTATAAGACAAACCAAATTCCCAAATAAACTTAATTTTCTCATATTTTCTCCATTCAATGGATACTTAATTTGTTTGGTTTTTACTAAATAACAGAAATTAACGAAATATAAAGTATTTGTAATTTCCATATAATTAACCACAAATTGAATTGAAAGTACAGTCATTGCAAATATAGCCAAAATGCTTGAGTATAGTATAGGATTCATAAGCATATAACCAGGGTCACATAATATATCGTGAATCCATAAATTATTAGGCGATAGCTTGTGTAAGAGTGCAGACAAACCAAACCTTAATACTGTCAATAGATTAGCCAATTGAGCAATACAAACTAGCACAATTCTTGGCTTATGCTTATATCCGCTAACATATTCATCAGAACTTCTTGAGAAAAATATAAATGTATTTCTTTGAAACTTTTCTGCTTTTTCTATTGCAATCGTTTCGTTTGAATTATTGTCACAAAATTTGTTTATTTTTTGTCTTAATTTTATTGCAAATTTACTGTATATTGATATTAATTCCCGATTCAATTGCATTTTTACGAATATAAAAAAAAGATTTTATTATTTTGTTTACATTTTTAATTTGACTCTTAAATTCAGCTTAATTTGATTTTTATAATACGAAGTTCATTTTTAATCAATATATTTTACCTTAGATTTAATATTAATGATAAATTTATGTTTTAAATCACGCAAGTAAGTAGTTAAAATTTAATGTCAACATATAAAAACAATATTTTTAATGATAGTAAATTATTTTTTAAAAATTAATAGTTTTCAAAAAAAATTATAATGTATAAATTTTAAACTTCATAGTGTTTTTTATCAAAATTAAAAAATAATAAATATTTTAAATAATAAAATAGGCAAATTAATTAATTACATTAGCTTATTGGCTTTAAACAGTACAATAAAATTGGAAACTAAAACTATACTTGTAAAAATTTTAGTTTTAAAGCAGTTAACTTAAGTTTAGTTAACTTTAACACACTTCAAAAAATTTTACTTTCATAATATATAGAACAATTTGTGTTTGGGTTTGAGTTTAAAATTCAAATTATTCTTTAACAACAAAGCATTAAAATTAAAGAATTAAAATATTTGAAACAATAACAAAATATTTTGTGCCTAAAATTGTCGGCTAAAAAATATATTACATTTTGATAAACTAATTAACATTGTTAACTTTGAATCCATAAAGCAATTCCAAAAATAGCATTAAACTGTTAGATCAATTTAAAATAACAAACTCAACTGCAAACTTAATTTACTCCTGTCGTCAAAATTTCCCTTCTTATATTTTGGCATTCCTAATCTAGATATGATTAAATAAAAAAATTTATATAGGCATATATTTTATTCAATAAAACTAACACATTAAATAATTTTATATAGTCAAATTCTATAATATTTATTGTTATACCAGTTTTATTTCTAAAAGTTATAAAACATTTATTATTACAAGTCGTGACTGCAATCAGTTGTCGAGCTTTTTATAGCATTCATATCTGATATATATCCGGAATAGACTTTGATTTTGATAATAATTAATTATTTAATTATTTTATTTATTTAATTTTCATTAAATACTACTATACTTCCAATTAGACATTGCAAAAGAACAATAGATTAAAACTATTTTATTAAAGTCTAATTTGAAAATAATTAACAATTATTTTTAAATTTTTTAATAATTAGTTAACTATTATTATACAAAAAACAAATAAAGTATATAAATGGTTTTAAAAAATATTTAATTGTTGGAAGACTTTTATTTTTTTTTTTGTAGATTTGCATGTACATTAGTTATTAAAATAATCTTTTCTATATTAAACTCATAAACTTTTTATTACATTTATTATTTTAACAAATAATTTTAATTTTCTGGTAATAGTAATAAAATTATAGTTATATTACTTTCATTTACATTAGTTATAAAACATTTATTGTTTTGAGCCGTGACTGCAATCAATTATCAAAACATTTTTATCATTAAAACGAAATACATTTGAAGAAACGTGTAATTAATATATTTGAACGAGTTAAATTAAACGTTAAAAATAAAAAATCTATATAATCTTAAATTAGCTAAAATAAAGTTTAATATTAAAAATTACAATTCAAACAAGAATTTTCTAAAACTTATAAATTTTTATTTATACATCGATTATATTATTTTTAATTAAAGGACAAAAACTTGTCATATTATGCGCACTTGAATGTATAAAAAAATATCTTGTTGATTTTTAAAACAAAAAACAATTATTAGATAAGTTATAAAATTGAAACAAAACAATAATTATTAATAATTTTAAACAAATATTACATTTAATTAAAGCAAAACAAAAAAAATTTTAATTTATATATTAATACTTATCAGTTGAATCTCAAGCATTAAGAGATAGAAATTGTTTTAATTTTTGTCGATTTTGTCTTCCGTTCGGAAACACTCGAATCAGTCAATTGTTGTCTATTTCTATGGATTCTAAGAATTTGTAGTTTTGATAGACTTTGCAATGAATTCAATGCAATGTCTGTTATGTTTGCCTCAGATATCGACAAATATTGAAGTTTTGGTAAATGTCTGTCAATTGATGTGAAAAACGAGTCATTTATTATACAATTATTACTACTATTAATCGAAACATAAATCGATAAATGCGTTAATTGTTTTAATTTACTCAATGATTGACTCAATAGTTCAAAATTGTCTAAAAGTGTAAAAGTTAATTCCAATCGATTTAATTGTTTAAAATTATTATTAATTATTTCTATCATTTCTGAAAATATAAAACTCGGAATTGATCTCAAATGTAGTCGAAATGAAAAACTCTTCAATTGTTTGCATTTGAGACCAATTTGTGTCAATTGTTTGGGAAAAAAGTTTTGGATGAATTGGATTTTTCGCTTAAATCCTAATAATCGAAAATTTAATTCAATTAATGCCGACATTTGCGGCAACTCATCCATTATAGCATAGTATGGATTCTCAGGAATGCATTCGTCGATTGTTATTGTAATTGACTTTAATTGGGTTTTGAAATAATTTGCAAATATTTTAAATCTATTTAAGTCATCGCTTTCCAAATAAAAATCAAATTTTTGCAAATTTTTTGGCAAAACTTCGTTTGATTTCTCATCGAAAACAGTCGAAAATTTACTAACTTTTAAAGTATTTAATTTTGGACTCATTTGGATAATAGTTTGACTGATATTTATGTCATTATATAAGATAAATTCAATTGACTTTAACTTTTGGCAAAATTTATCGATAAAATGTTTAATTGTTTCTTCGTTGATGTCTTCCAAGAATTGAAATTTAATTTCTGTTAAATTATTACAATATTTAACAATCGATTCAATCGTTTGTTGTTTTGTCGCAAACTTTGAGTCAAAAATATCAATTGAATTAATTTCTTTGCATTTCATAAGAATTGATTTAAATGTTTCGAAACTAATCATTTGATTTGATTGAAACAATTTATTTTCAATTATTTTCAATTCATATTGTTTTCGGTGAAGACATCTCCGGAACTGTTTGGACACACATTCGTATCGGAACTGGTCTTCGAGTGAGAGATAAGACAATAACTCAATACACAAGTCGTCACAAACTCTATCACCGAATGAATCCCTTCTCTCTATAATTGAGTCACTTATGGAAACACTTTTCAATTCTTTACTTAAAGACATTATTATAAGTAATTCAAATAAAAGTTTTAATTATTTTATTAAACAATTTTTAATTAATATTCTTTAAGAGCAATAAAATTTATTATGAAATGAATATATGTAAAAAAATTTATAACAATATTGATTGTATACTAAATTCAAATTCGTTTTGTCGTATATTTATATAAACGCATAAATTGTAAGAATTGTATTCAATAATCAAAAGCTATTATTAGGAGTCATGGCTACAAACAGTGAAACCTAATTATCTATTTAGTTCGTTTCAATAGAAATTACTAAACTATTTAGCAAAACAAAGCAATAAATTATACATTTATTTAATCTTATGACTGTATAATATTTATTACTATATGAATTTCATTATATATAGTTATAAAACATTTATATTTATTACGTTTACTACAATTACTGATAAAATTACGGTATTATATTTGAAACATGGTAATATTTTAAAACTTAAAAAACCTAAAAATCTTATAGTTTATTTATTAAAAATAAGACTTATACAAACAAAACTATTTTATATAGATCAGTTAATTTTTAAACTACTGTATAACAATGTACAGTATATAATTTTGTTATTGTTAGTGACTAACAAGTAAGAGAGCAACTTTTAAGAATAGGGAAGGAATTAAATTTAATAAATTTAAATATACAACTATATTATATAATTTAATATGTACTAGATTGTTATTATGAAGCATTATTACTTATTTTAATTTATAATATATTTAATTTGTGAATTATGTTAAACGTTTAAGAAATTTTTATTGGATTTATTTTTAAATAGTAATTAAACTTATATTCATACACTAATATATTTTTATTGTTATTGTAATGTTATCTAATGTCTCTATTTAAACAATTAAATAAATTGAAAACAATTGTTAATAAAGGTTTAGATAAAATTATAATGATGATAAAAATAGCTATATTAATTTAATTAAAATTATAAATTAATTATTATATAAAAAGTATAAGGACAAATGTTAGTGGATGGGAAATAAATCCAAATTTTTAAAATCAGGGGGATTTTTGCCTGATACCCCCTTTACATTCCCAGCTTTAAATAATATAAAAGACTAAAACTAGCTTATACAATTGTATAATCTGCATTTTTATTTCTAGTAATAAATATTCGTAAAACTTTACGCAAAATATGCATGTTAAATGTTGGAAATATAAAAAACAGTTAAAAACAAATGTTTTAATAATATATAACGCAATAAATCTAAATAAAATACTGCATAATTGAATTAATTGAAATATTTTGTATATTAATTTAAATATTATTAAAATCAGAAATAATTTTTAATTTAAAAATATTTCGTAATTAGAAATAAATTTAGTTAAATTAAATAATTAATAGAAACAAATATTTATTAGAAACATATATTAAGAGTATAAGTTATAATGATTTTGACTGAATTTCTTATTCTAAATTGGTTTAAAAATATATTAGTTTCACCAAAAACTTAAAATTTAGTACTTTAAATTTTTGAACCATCTTTCCCAAATGGCAAAATATCAATATATATTACAATTGGCAACCGCCTTGGGTAAATAATTAAGTTTGTTTAATAAAATGTTTTTATTTAATTAATTATAAAGAATATATTAACTTAAAATTAAATAAAGAATTATAATTGGTATTATTTATTTAAGTGGCCGGTTTTCCAATTTTGCAATTTAAATTTATATAAATAAATATTACAACAAATAAGTTGAATAAAAAAATCAAAAACCTAAAGTAAATTCATAAACAAAATATAATTCAGTCCTGCTAAATAAAGATATTGATAAAGCTCGTAATAATTCATTGGAAACAAATCATAGCAATAGTATCCGATCTCACGTCCGGACAGTCTCTCAATAAAGGCCTCGATTTTCATTCTGTGATACAATTGTTTAATTCGATTTCGGGATAAATATGAGAATAAAAGTGGATATGACTTATGAGCGGCTGAACTGATCCAAGTGCTCATTACGTTCATCATAATAACAGCACTGAAGCAAAGTATACTAAAAATCGCCGCAATTATTCTCCAACTTAATGTCGAGCCCTCTCTATGAACCGAATATACTAATAATTCAAATCCTGGAGTTGCGATATAATAGATAATGAATATAATGCTTCGAAACAAGTGATTGCAATCCCAGGTATAGAGCTCTATATAATTGTGTTCAACAATTGCATTCATTAGTAAATCTGTATTGAATTTCTTAAAACTTAATTCAATTTTTTTATTAATTTCTTTAAATTTTAATGAAAAATAAATAGTAGATCCAAACCAACTCAAAAATCCGAACCAAAGCATAGCAAACATCTGGATTAGCCAAACAAAGAAAACAGAAGACCAAAACATAATACTAATTAATGAGAAATGTTTGTTTGAATCATAATATGCAAGAGTTATGGCGTAATTATAATATAGAAATACCAAACAAACCATTAAAATAAATGTGGGATTGAGTGTAAGACAAACCAGATTCCAATATAAACCTAATTTTCTCAGATTTTCTCTATTCAATGGATACTTAATTTGTTTGGTTTTTAATAAATACATGAAATTAGCAAAATATAAATTATTTGTAATTTTCATATAATTAACCACAAATCCAACTGAAAGTACAGTCATTGCAAGTATAGCCAAAATGCTTGAGTATAGCCAAGGATTCATAAACAAATAACCAGGGTCACATAATATATCCTGAATCCATAAATTATTAGGCGATGGCTTGTGTAAGAGTGCAGATAATCCAAACTTTAATACTGTCAATAGATTAGCCAATTGAGCAATACAAACTAGCACAATTCTTGGCTTATGCTTATAACCGCTAACATATTCATCAGAACTTCTTAAGAAAAATATAAATGTATTTCTTTGAAACTTTTCCGCTTTTTCTATTGCAATTATTTCATTTGAATTATTATCACAAAATTTGTTTATTTTTTGTTTTAATTTTAGTGCAATTTTACTGTATATTGAAATTAATTGCCGATTCAATTGCATTTTTACGATTGTAAAGAATAGATTTTATTATTTTAATTACAATTTTAATTTGACTATTAAATGCAGCTTAATTTTATTTTTATTATACGCAGTTTATTTTTAATCAATATATTTTAAATTATATTTTATCTTAGATTTAATATTAATAATAAATTTATTTTTTAAATCACGCAAGTAAGTAGTTAAAATTTAATGTCAATATATGACAAACAATATTATTAATACATTTAATTTTTACAATTTTAACAGTGTATTATTAAATATTAATTCATTATTCTTTTAATTTTAATTTAGTCAAACTAAGTTTAAATTATGATCCGGTAATTTTTTAATTAAATAAAACTAAATTATATACATTTTTGTAAATTAAAAAACCCCCTTTGTTAAAATAATTTATGACTTTTGATCATATTTAAAAAAAATCGTTGATCCCTCCTTATATCGATTTTTATTCTGAAACCTAGATTAAGAACAAGGTTGAATAATATATTTATTTTTTAAATCACGCAACTAACTAATTATAGTTTTAATGTCAAAATATTTTTAAAAATAATATAATTAATAATCGCAATTTTGTTATTAAAAAATCTTCAAGAAGTTTATAAAATATAAACTATAAACATATTGATATTTTTATATTAATTGCGAAATAAATAATAAAATATGAAAACAAATTTGCTTGTACAATAAATAACTTGTTTTGAATAGGCAAAGACTTAACACTAATGTTTTAATTTGAATGGACCAAATTGGCTATTAATGACAATTATAACCAGGTACAAATATACAAACAAAAAGAAAAAAACAAAAATGTAATTAATAATTACTTATTTAAAGAATAAGAAGAGTTTCCCAAAATGCTTATTAGATGTCTATTTATATGGACGTCTAATTTTTCAATTCTATGCTTAATTATTCAAACAAATAGTTACTTATTAAAAATAATTTATGAAAGCTAAAATTGAACGTTTAAATGCAATAGAAATAGAAAAATTCAAACAAATATAAAGTTTATTATAATATATTTATTATTTTATAGAATTATTAAATGTTATTAAAAACTATCTAAAAATATTTTGTAAATTTTTTTTAATTAATTAAAATTTTGTTAACATTTTTTTTATTGTTTTGGTTTTAAGTTTTTGCACAAATGATAAGCTCTTTATATTAAAAATTGTATTTAGACAAAACATTTAATTGCATTTAAACGTTTAACTTTATTTTTAAATTAAAATAATTCTTAAAAAAAACTAAACTAGTAAAAAATTAAAATTTTTTTTATTTTATTAGACAATTTGTTTTTGCAACAATCAAACTTTAAATTAACATTTATTATTTTATATAATTAAACAGAAACTATTTTACTTTTTATACAATAAATACATACTTTTAAAAAACATTTGGAATAAAATTATTTTGAACTTGTTAATACTTCTAAACCTAAAAAGTATACATAAATTGTAAACATTGGCCTATTTACAATTGTGATAAAAAAATATGATAACAATTTGTTGATAAGCATACTCTGGTCAAAATATTTTTATCATAAGATATTAAGTTTAAATTATTTAAAGCATAAATGTAAAAAAAATCATTTTTATTATTGTAAAATTTTTTAAAATTAAGTTTTAATTTACAAATCAAATTTACAAGTTATACATTATTTTTTTCTAATATTAATCAAGAATTTTGTGTTAATTCTGCAAATAATTTCATCAGAAAAATTGTAAAATGCATAGAAAAATGGCAAACATTTAATATTTATTACTTTAAAAATTAAAATTATTATAAATTATTTAAAGTAAATTTTTTTTCAGAGTATTTAAAATTTTATATTTTTGTTATTATTCTTTATCAGAGGTTGAAAGATTATTGATTGCAAAGTAGATGAGTTAAAACGCAAAATTTGAACTTGAAATATTATACAGAAAAAACTATTTACAATTTTTATCTGATTGTCTTTTGTGCCACAACCTGTATTATAATACAAATTAAAGCGTACTATGGAAATAAATGCAAGGTGCAGAAACTAAATCGACGAGGTTTAATTTAAATTGATAAGGAAATGATTAAATTTATTTAACTTCAGTAAAAATTATAAATAATAATAAAATAATTAATTTAAATACTAATTATTGTGTTTAATATTAAATTTTTAATTTTAAAAAAATCAGAGATTAAGATGGGGGATCAGGTAAAACACCTTTGAATTTTAAAAATTAACATTTATTTCCTTAGCATTTGGCAGTTAACCCCCGAAAAGTTACCCCCACTTTAACTTTTTGCCGAATACCCATTTAATTATTTTGGGTTTTATGATCAAAATTTGAAAATTCTTTTCTAAATTAATGTAAATCCGGGTTAAATTTAATTAAACTAACTAAATTTAATTTAAATCCAATTTAAATTTAGCTAATTTTTGTAAACTTTTATCAAAAATACGTGTTTTATCAGAATTTCTGGAAAAATTCCTTATCTGATATTCCCCCTAAATTGGTCTACCTACTCAATCTTTGATCTATATATTGATTTTAATAACAGAAAAATATTTAGAATAAATAGAAACAAACTTGTTTTTGGAGCAAATACAAGTTTTATGTTTATATTTTAAATTAATGTATAATAAGAAAAAATATATAATTATGTAATAAATATTAAATATAGTTTGTTAATGTGGTAACGTTTCATTAAAACAATTTAAAAAACAATTTAAGTTGTTTTTGCCATTTTATTATTTAATACAAAAAAATAATTATATTAATTTTGTAAACAATTATATTATTAATATTATAATAATTTATTATTAATAACTATAAAAAAATTATTATTTATATTGATTGGATAAAATTTAATCTCAGATATAAGGTATAATTTAAAAATTTTGAATATTTTCAAAACATTAATTTATTTATAAGAAGTAAATGTTTTACAGTCAAAAACAATTTAAATTTTGTCAGTTTTAATTTAACAATTTAAACAAGAAAAAATGAAGGATTTAAATGTTTTTTTAAGCAAATTTACAAAAGTCAAAATATTACATTTTAACAGAATATATTATTGTACTAATAATCAAACTACAAAGCCACCTTTGCGAATTTTATACGAAAAGGTTGGAATAAAAATTAAATTAAAAAATAGTAAAAATAAATTATTAATAAAAATTTAATATGATTTTGATTTCTTAGCCAAGTTTCATAGCATTTACATTATCACTAGTAGACTATATTATGTGCAAGCTAAATATTCCAATTATATTAACCCGAAATAAAAAAATGGTATGTATACATAATTAGCAAATATCAATATTATAATTTTAAATATTATGCACGTTGTTTTTAATTCATTCAAATTTATTATATACTTATAAACTGCAAAAGTTATAAAGATATACGACAGATTTTAATTTATTATTTGCTTATTTAAAAAAATAATAATAAACAAATAAAAAGTAAAATCTAGCTAGTTATTTTTCTAAAGCCCATTATTTCCGAACGCTAATTAATTACGGAGAAATAATTAATAAATAGATTGTATTGTATTAGTCAGTATACTTAGATATATATTGTAGAAAAAAGTGTGACAGCTTACCATATAAGATCTACCCAAATACGGGATTACCATATACGATTAAATATACGGTTTTGATTGTATCTTTGCAATTAATAGCAATTTGGTAATAATTTTTTTTAATATAAAAATTAAATTTTTCTATTTATTGTTTTATATTAATTTACCCACAACCCTCAAAACAGCTAAGTCTGATTTTAAGTTATATAAAGAGGTATTATATGTATGCGCTTTGTTAAATAAACTAATGTCATTTTATTATAAATTTATGCTGTCATTTGTAAAAGTTATAACTTATAAATCCGTAAGTTTTTAATAATGAAAGTAATTAACAAATTTTTTATTGAAAAATTTTTTTTAATGTAAATTTGTTAATTTTTAAGAAATTAAAATGTGTTTTGATTAAAAAGAAAAAATTTACAAAAATAATTTATAAAAATAATAAACGTTTTTTATTTTTGAATAATTTTATCATGTAAGGTTTACGAAAAAAGTTTAACAATATTAGTTTTTTAATTATAATTTTTTAATTAATTTATATTTGGTAACTGAATTTAGCACAAATATGAATCAATAGAAAAAAAAATAAATTAAAAATAAAAATTAAAAACATATATACTAATTGTGATAAAAATCAAAAATTTAATTTTTGTACTACGAAATAAATTTAACAACAATTATAAATAATTAATTAATTAGCATTTAATAACCGATAAATTTCCCATTTTTCTTTAAAACTTCAATTAAGAGTTTAGTCATAGATTCTGTTAAAGTTTTAATTACAGAATCCGAAATTTTTGCCCAATTTTCGGTAATTGCGACCCGAAGTTTAGCAACATTGTTAAATTGTCTGCCATTTTGGTAGACATCCCGAACTAATATTCCCCATAAGTTTTCAATGGGGTTTAAGTCTGGACTCTTCGATGGCCAATCAAGTAAATCAATGTTGTTGGCCATAAACCATGATTTAGCCTCCCGAGACACGTGTATACTGGCATTATCTTGCTGAAAAATCCAGTTTTGGCCACAAATTTCTTCAGCAAATGGCAATAAGTTTAATCGAAGAACTTCGGTATAATCGGAAGACTTTTGGCGGCCATTTAAGAAAACTATTGGTGTCTTCCCGTTATACCCGAAACCAGCCCAAACCATTACCGAGCCGCCACCCATAGCATTTTTAGAATAATATTGCGGCTTTTTTCTCAGATCATGCCAGTAGTATTGGTTGCCATCGGGTCCGTCCAGATTGAATTTTTTTTCATCACTGAATAAGACTTGTCTCCATTTTGTCCCCCAACTTACCCGAAGTTCCGCCCAACTCAACCGATCCTTTATGTGTTGTGGTTTCAGACCTGGTGTCGCTTTTCTTTTTTCATATTTCATGTGTGGAGATGAGCTGATTATTTGCTGAACTCTTCTAGTGGTCAGAGAAATCTTCTGGTCAACTCTGATTTTGTTTGCCGAACTGTTCCCAAGACTTGCGGCTCTCAATATTCGGCGCTCAGCTCGAATTCCAAGTTTTCGAGGCCTCCCGGTTCGCTTTTTCTGTCCATAATTTTTGGGACTTTGAAGAAATCAACAAATTGTAGATTTATCACGATGAATTCGGCGACCAATTTCAGTCGGGCCTAGATTTTGATCCCGATAGGCTAAGATTTGCCCGATTTCTAAATCGGTCAAATGCGGCTGTTTTGGC
Source organism: Belba bartosi (assembly GCA_034693685.1). NCBI lineage: Eukaryota > Metazoa > Arthropoda > Arachnida > Sarcoptiformes > Damaeidae > Belba > Belba bartosi. The sequence goes on along the minus strand of JAQFXP010000422.1, from coordinate 6,816 downwards.
ATTTGTTTTAATAATTTATTTAATTATTTAATCTATTTTATTAATATATATATTTATTTTTTACTTATTTTAATAATAATTTAATTATAAAACTAATTTAATTGCAATTAATTTATTTAAAACCACTTATACATAAAAATTGTTAAACTTATTTTGTACCAAAACAAAACTAATTGCTAATCTGAGCGCGAAATACCTTTTGGATTAGTTTGAAATTTTAATATTTTGTGTATTTATTTATGTTCTTAAAACGTGCAAAATTTATTTGAAATTGAATTATTAATTTCTAAGAATTTTTAATTATACGTCAATTGTTAAACTTTTTTACCTAACTGTAACAACTTGGTATTACTTTAATATTTAAACTATTAGAACAACTTGCAATTACAACTATTATAACAATTTTTAATAATTCTAAATTAATTAATTTAGTATATTAATTATATAAGTTTTGTTTTAAAAAATTTAATCATTAGTAATACTCGTATGTAACTTAATTAAAATAAAAATTAAAAAAAGCCCAAATAATTTTTAATGTTAAAGATACATTTTAAAATTCAGTGTTAGAAAGTTTAATTAAATTTATACAAACTACTTGATGCCATTGTAGAAAGTAAACATGTTAAAACACACATATACTGTATAATTAATTTAAAATATTACTTTAACAGGCGGATTTAAATATTAATTTAATAGATATTAAAAGTCAGAATACCAGTCAAATGGCATCGGTTAATATTATGCAAACCCACATGATTGAAATAATTGGTCATCCAATTTTTATCAAAAATTTGGAATATTTTTCTTTTGTCAAATTGTTTACATATCCAGTTAAATTTTTTTTAATATTAAATATATTTATTTACATTATAACTAAATTAATTATTTCAACTAGATTTGGATTATACTTGGATCAACCATTATTGTACATGCTATTATATTAAATTATTTTAGTAAAAACAAAATTCCAATATTAATAGCTGTAGACAATATTTATAGAATTTTATTGAATCAAGGAACAAATTTTTTTAAAATTAAAAACTATTTTCATTATGATAGTTTTAAACAAATTTTTGTTTTAATTATATTTTGGCTAATTTTTGCGACATTTACATCGCTTTGCTTTACAAGTCTAATGTTGGGCTCATTTTTTAAATTTAAACCTAAACTAATTGCCGAAACAATTGAAGAATTAACCAAAAATAAAAATTTAGAACTAGTTGGCAGTTGTGTGCTTGATGAATTAAAAAATATTAAACCAAACATTTATATTAAACTTAAAACCCGTGCTATAAAATATGAAAAATATTTAAAAATAAATTGCAACAATCCAATGTATTTTATTAATAATTATAAACTACAAAATAGTGTAAAAATCGGTAAATCTGTTATTTTAACGCATTCAAAATTTACAGAGTTTTTTAAAATGTTTTTGCCAAGTCTAATAATTTCAAATGATAAATATGCACCAACTTACTTTATTGATTTTATTTATAAATCGGTTAAGCAATATGCTAAAATTTATCGAGTGTATGTTATATTGTTTATTAAATATTACTTATTATTATATAGTAATAATCAGAGCCGAATGCAACTCATAGTTTAAAAAAGTTAATTGACACTTTATACCATTTGCTATGCATACAAAAACAGTATATCTGCAGTGGCCCTCAGATATTCCAGGGGCCACTGCAGATATACGGTTTTTGTATGCATAGCAAATGGTATAAAGTGTCAATTAACTTTTTTGAACTATAAGTTGCATTCGGCTCTGGTAATAATTATCATAATAAATATAATAAACGCAGAATTACTTATATAACAAATTTAAACAATAAATTACTAAATTAAAAAATATTATATTTAAAAATATATTTTTAATTAAATTAAATTATTTAATTTTATAAAATGTTTAAATTGTTTAAAATTTTAACGTTTAATAACTTATAAAGTTTACTATAATCTAGCAATATATATTTAATAATATTTTATATATTTAGATTACTGTCTAGTGTTGAAAACGGATTATACAGTCACGTATTTTTCTTAATTAATTTGGTTTTTGGTTTGCTTGGAAAATTAAAACAAAAACAACTAGCTGGAAATTTTTCAAACCTATATGAAAATAATGATAATGTTATTAAAATAGATGATCTAGCAACTGGAGTTTTTAGTTCATTATTAATTGGATATATTTTATCACTTTTTGAATTTTTTGTTGAGTTTTATGTTTATTTCAATTATAATGGCTTACATTAAAAATTTTATAAACAAATTTTACTTGTTAATATCATAATTAAAATTGACAAAATAAATTTAACATTAAACTAGTAATTAACACTAATATTTTAAAATGTAAAATATGTAAAAATTTGTTTGTTTAACTTTCATGTGTAATTAATATTGAATTCTAAGTTTATATTACTATCAAAATTATTCCAGTTTATAATAATTTACTAAAAAGAATAAAAATACAAAAATTAAATTATTTTTGTGATAAACAGTTTTTAATTATTAAATTTTTAACAATTATGTTAAATTTAAAAATAGATTTTATTCTGTTACAAAAGACAATGACAAAAGATTTTTAATGTATTTTAATATAATATTGTTTTCATTATTTAAAAATTAATGTTAAATTGACAAAGCACATTTTAAAAAATTGATTAAATTATATATAGATTATTTTACCGACGATTGCAATATACATATCTTCGAAAATATATTAATAAATTTTAAAATAAAAATTCTTCAATCGATTTAAGAGTATATATAAATTGATTTAATTTTCTTGCATTTGATCATCAGTTCCGAAACACTCGAATCACTTATTTGTTGTTTATTTCCATAAATTACAAAATTTTGTAGTTTTGATAGTTTTTGTAATGATTTCAATGCAATGTCTGTTATGTTTGGGTTAGTTATTGACAAATATTGAAGATTTGGTAAATGTTTGTCAATGTCTACAAAAAACGAGTCATTTATTACCGAATTATTACATCTATTCGCCGGAACTTTAATCAATAAATGCGTTAATTGACTTAATTCACTAAATGATTGACTCAATAGTTCATACTTTTCTAAAATATTTAAATTCAAATCCAATCGATTTTATCGTTTAAAGCATTCATTAATTATTTCAATTAATTCCGGAAAATATTTAAATGGAATATAAGTTTTGAATAAAAAACTTTTTAATTGATTGCAATTGAGACCAATTTGTGCCAATTGTTCCGGAAATAGGTTTGGATTAAATGGAAAATATGAGAAAATAAGTCTTAATTCAATTAATGCCGACATTTGTGTCAATCCATTCATTAGAGCATTGAATGAGTTTTCGGAAACAATTTTTTGCATTAAAACTGTAATACATTTAAACGTATTCTTAAAATAATTTGCAAATAATTCAAATCTAATTAAGTCTCGATTTCTGTATTTGAATTGAATTTTTCGCAATTTTTTGGCCAAAACTTCAAACGAGTTCTCATCGAAAACAGTCGACAAATCACTATATATTGAAATATATGTGATTTCATCGAAATATAATTTTTTTAATTTTGGACACAATTTGACAAAATTTTTGATAATATTTGAGTTATAACTAAATCGGATATCAATTGATAGTAAATTTTTTCCAAATTTATTGAGAAATGTTTTAATTGTTTTTTCATTTAAATTATTAAATGAAAACTTAATTTCCGTTAAATTATTACAATAATTAACAATCGATTCAATCATTTGTTGTTTTGTCGCAAAATCTGATCCAAAAATATTTATTGAATTAATTTTTTTACATTTTTTTAGTATTAATTCAAATATCTCTAAATTAATGAATAGATTTGTTTCAAACAATTTATTTCTACTAATTCTTAAATCATATTGTTTTCGGTGAAGACATCTCCGGAACTGTTTGGACACACATTCGTATCGGAACTGGTCTTCGAGTGAGAGATAAGACAATAACTCAATACACAAGTCGTCACAAACTCTATCACCGAATGAATCCCTTCTCTCTATAATTGAGTCACAAATGGAAACACTTTTCAATTCTTTAGTTAAAGACATATTAAAAATAAATTATACTAAACATCAAAATAAAAAACATATTTAATAAAATATACAAATGATTAAAAATATATATTAATTAATTTTCACAGTCTTGTTTCTTGTTTAATTATTAATTTTAAATAATTAAGAAAAACAGTATAACTAAATTTTGTGATTACATTCAATTACAAAAATCTTTAGTCGGAGTTATCGGAAGTCATGGCTGCAATCAGTGAAGTCTTGTTTGACATTAGTATTGAGTTATAACTAAAACATGAAATTAATAAATAATTAGTAATAAATTTTTATTACATTACACAATGAGAAGAAATTTGAATTTATTCTTAAACAGTAACTAAACATTTACTGTAAACTAAAACCAAACTAACATGATCAATTAAAATACTGTAGACATCGATATGTTTTGCATATTTTATTTATAAATAATATTATTATACATTTTAAATATTTTAATGTTTCCTGTTAATGTTTATGAATTAACCACTAAAAATATTTTGCAATGTAATATAGAAACTATAAATTAAATTGTAATTATAGCTACTATTGAGTAGTTAGTCATTGATGTATATAATGGATTGGGAAGATAGGCCAATCCAGGTGTGGGATTAGGGTGTAAATTTTCTCCAAAATTTTGGTCAAAAACCTAGGAGGGATTAGGGAAGGGATTTTTTTTAAAACGCTCAAAAAACTTATATATTTATAATAAAATTTGCTCTAATTTAACTATATTTAAACTAAAATTAAACTAAATTTAGCTAAATTAACTGGATTTAAACCGTATTTAGCACAAATTTAGGGAAAATTCCCTAATTTTGCACAAAAATCCAAAAAATTTGCCGGCCGCCTATGGCGCCCGGAAAAGTCGAGGGGGATATCTTTTGGCAAACCAAATGCTAGGGGGGATAAATCCAAAATTTAAAAATTAGGGAAATTTTTGTCTTATCCCACCTTCCCTTCACAGTGCCTGTTGTATGTGTGTGAACACAATGTCTTGAATGTAACAAGTTTTGTATTTTATAAATGTTAATAAAAATTATGTTTGAATACCGATTCATGTCTACAATACTGTAGGTCCTACAGAACAGGATATCTTACTTATTTGCAATATCTCGAACTATGTTAGAGTTTTTTAATTAATTAAATGCTTTTGTAACAAACAATATTTTTGCAAACAGACTTGCATATTAGTCTTTGCATATTTATTGTTTTGTATTTGTTAATTATTATTTAATAGATAAACATTTTTGAACTCTTACTAAATGAGGACAATTAGACTAGACATTTATTAGTTTGTTTAGAAAAATTACTGCATTTAATCAATTATAATAAACATATTTTGTTTAAATTCAAAAATGTATAAAAAACAGTCGCCGAAAAAATTATCTCTAAAGCTTTAAATCAGTTTATTCAAATGTCCTTGGTCAAATCAACATTAATTTTTTGCAAATATGGAATGATGAAAATTGTATAATATTAAAAGAAATTTTTAGTATTTTGTCTTTGTCTTTTGTAACAGGTTAAATTTTATACAGAAAAAATTAGCATAGTTATAAAAAATTTCAAATATACAAATTGTTTATCACAAAAAATAACTAAATACGTGTATTTTTATTTTTAAGAATTATAATTTAGAACAAATTTAACCAGTACTTTAAAATTAAAAATATAACATTTGTTAAGTATACAGGTTGAAATACATAGTTAATCTTTAGTTTTCCATAAGCAAGATAAATATCCTAAATTGTTAAAATATCAATATTAATTTAAGATTAATTTGTTAATATTATGTCTATTGTCTAATAAATATAAAATAAAATTTATTTTTTTAAATATAAGTTTTTAAAGCATTACTTTTTCTCAATTTATTTATAGAATTATTTTAATAATCAATTAAATGTAATCGATTAAGTTTTTCTAAAAAGTAATCTAGGTCTGGTTTATTTTTTAAAAAAACATTTGTTAAAATAGTGACGTTTAAGATCATTCTTACTTATATTTAATTGCAGTATTATGTTGCAAATAAACTATATTTTAAATACAAAAATAAATGTTAATTTGTTATTCAAGTTTATACTCTTATTTTGCAAAAACTATTAAAATTACCCAAAGTTAAACAATGAATGCATTATTGCTTGTTTTACTGTTTTTGCTTTTTATTACTCTAACAAACATTAATAAAATTATTGTGCAAGCTGACTGTCCTAATGCTCCGTTCAACGACGACAATCCTTCAGCATGTTGGTTTAACAATTGGCAATATAGAGGTTCGCAATGTAAACATAGAGGAACTGAAAATACGATATTCAGTTTTTATTATGCGCGTGGTCGTTGTTATTGTTGTTGCGAAAGCCATTATTGGTTATGCAAAAGTCATACTGTTCGCGGACATGCAAGTTTTAAATGCATACCTAATTCCTGGAGATGTGATGGCGATAATGATTGTATGGATGGCTGTGACGAAAAAGAATGTTATACTTGCAATCACAATAGATGGCTCTGTAGAGCAGATAAAAAGTGCATTTCTATTAACTAGAGATGTGATGGCGATAAGGATTGTAGCGATGGTTCGGATGAATTAAATTGCAATAGTTGTGTAAGAAATGGATGGCTGTGCCAAGCTGATGCAAAATCAGGGATCGAGAAGGGGGGATCAGGCAAAAATCCCCCCTCTGACTTTGAAAATTTGGATTTATCCCCCCCCCCTAGCATTTGGTCTGTGAAAAGGTACCACCTCTCGATGTTTTGCCG